>PVJH01010689.1:0-43687 GCA_004026705.1 Nesogale talazaci | reverse complement strand
TATCCACTTCCTAGAGACCTCCTGCACTGCTTGGCTTGTGGCCCCATCACTCAACATCAAAGCCAGTCCTGGCTTGTCAACCATTTCTTACACGGCATCACTCTAACTTTTTATGCCCCGCCCCCCACTTTTATGGATCCTTGTGATTTTCTACCTGGAAAATCGTAAGGCCAGAGAGCTAGCAACCTTAATTCTGTCTGCACCTTCCCTTGTCATATGATGTAATAGATTCACCAAAATAACCCCCAAACAAAAAACACTGCCATCACGTAAACTCTGATTGACTAATCCTATAAGACAGAGCAGAACTGCCCTTGTGGGTGTCTGAGACTCCAAATCTTCACCAAAGGAGAAAGCCACATCTTTCTCCTGAGTAGATTCATAGGTCCTCGTACACAGGTAGTGGAATTCTTGGTGTGATGTGTGTGTGTGTGTGTGTGCAATCAATGCCAGCTATCTAACACTAGCTGAAAGTGTGAAAACTCAAGTGAAGTAGTGGTCATGATTGACATATGGTATGGTTCTAAAAGGCAGGTTTCATAAATCTGTTCATTGATTTTCTATTTTTCATTTACTTGTGTTCATGTCTTTTTTCCCCCACAATTGATATGACATGAGTAGAGCAACGTTTAAATTTCAAAATGGGCAAAAAGTTAATATGAAGGAAAGGTTCCCACTTCTACTCGACCTTAACTAGAAAATGGGTTAAGGTGCTATGTCAATTCAGAAGCAGATTAGCCGAAATGTAACTTCTATGAGTTTTGATGGACAAAAGCCACCCAACCTGCACAGCTTGTCCTCCGAGGGACCGGTCCATCTGGACAGTCAGGAAGGCAGAGGTCGTCAGCTCATCTCTGGTGGCATTCGCTCCTTGCCTAAGGGAAATACGGTAAGATAAAACATGGTTTAGGCCATCCTGACGTTCTTGAAGACACCTTAGTAAAGGTATGCAGAGAAGCTGGATTAAGATGAAGAAGAAAGTTCCACCAATCAGAACTGGAGAAAGGCGATTAACAACCTGTCATATGCAGATGACACAACCTTGCTTGCTGAAAGTGAGGAGGAATTGAAGCACTGGTTCATGCCGATCAAAGATTACAGCCTTTGGGATGGATTACAGCTCGATGTAAGGAAAACTGAAAACCTCCCAGCAGGAGCAATAGATAACATCGTGATAAATGGAGAAAAGGTTGAAGTTATCAAGGGTCTGTTACGCTTGCGTCCACAATCAATGCTCAGCAGTCAAGAGATTAAAAGAAGTATTGCAGCAGCAAATCTGTTGACAAGCCCTCTTTGGATATTGAAGAGCAAGGATGTGATCTGAGGACGAAGGGCCACTGGGCATGGTGTTCGTCGCTGCAGCAGTTGCCTATGAAAGTTGGACACTGAATAAGGAAGACCATGGAGGAACTGGTGCACTTGCATTATGGTGCCGGAGAGGAGCACTGAAAGCCCCAAGCACTGCTAAAAGGACAAAGCCGTCTGAGTGGGAAGAAGCAAGGTCTGAGTGCTCCATAGAGACAAGGGTAGCCAGACTTGGCCTTACATGCTTTGGACATGTTGTCAGGGGAGACTAGTCCCTGGGGAAGGACATCATGCTTGGTAAAGTGGAAGCGCAGTAAAAAGAGGCTGGCCCTCAATGAGATCGATTAACACAGTGGCTGCACCACTGGGCTCAGGCCTAGGAACAATTGTGAGGGGACCAGGACTGTGCAATGTTTCACTCTGTTGTATGTAGGGATGCTATGGGTCAGAGCCGACTTGATGGAGCCTAAAAACAACAACAATGATAAATATATTTCAAGTAGAACTTTACATAATTATAAAAGACCAAGGATAAACCAATTGTTCAAAATAAGCCTTGAAAGCTATAGCTTTTTTTAAGTACTAACTTTGAGTCATGCATGATTCTGTGTATCAGCTAGAATTATCTCCATTGGACAGATGAAGAAAATAGAGGTTGCTGTCTGACATCACGTTGGAATTATTTTGGAAGTCCATCTCCATAACAAAACCAACCCTTTGAGAAGAGAAACCCAACCGAATCAGACTGGAGACAGGAGGACCTTCATCTCTCTGCGACCATTTGGTCACCATAGAACCCAAAATCTGGTCGTCATAAAATCCAGACAATTCAAGAAACTAATGATCAGACGTAGGCAAAAAAATAAGCTTCATTTTTGCCATTTCCACAATTCTTTACAGGCTTTAACTCTAATAAGAAAGCTGTATACAAAAATCAAATTTCCAACAACCTGGATTTGGAGTTATTGTTGTTGGGTGTTGATAAACAGGTTCCAACTCATGTGGACGCTGTGTACAACAGAATGAAATGCAGCACCATCTTCACAATGTTTGAGCCTGGTTGTCAACTCATCTTGTTGAGGATCTTCCTCTTTTTCACTTACTCTGTACTTTACCAAGAAGCATGATGTCCTATGCCATGGACTGGTCTAGCCTGATAATATACTCAAATTATATGAGACAAAGACTTGCCATCCTCTCTGGCTGTTTGTTCTCCTGGTAGCCTGTGGTACTTTCAATATTCTTCAGCAACACCATAACTCAAACACATCTATTTTATCTTAAGTCCTCCTTATTCACTGCCCAGCTTTCTCATAGAAATGAGGCAACTGAAACTATCATGTCTTGGGTCAGGCACATCTTAGTCCTCAAAGTGATCTCTTTGCTCCCAAACACGTTATTGGGGTCTGGTAGCAGATTTCTCCAGTGAAAGAGATGGTTTGAATGGCCCAGATTAAGGTCAATGCACCATGGGTCCAGTCCATTTACAACTTTTCTTGCTAAGGCATCTTGTGGGTTTAATTCCAAATCATAGCTTAATCTGTAAACCATTTTGGGGGAGATCTTCTATCTGATGAGTTTATGAGACTGAAAAAATATAAACTTGTTTTCTTTAGCCAACTCTCCCATCTCTTCATAATGTCTGACTGCGGGTGAGTAACAAGAATACTAATGCTGGAATTTGAACAAATCTGACAGGCTGAGCCCTGGTGGTGTAGTGGTTGTGCACGGGGACGGCGGCCCACTGGGTTGGAGGTTTAAATCCAGCAGCAAGGCTGGGCCTCCTACTTCCACCACCAGAGGGTAGTGATGCCAAAAAAGAAAAACAAATCATAAAAAAAAAAAAATCAACCACTGACAACTCCACAGAACCCAGTTTTACTTTGGGCTGAGCTCCGGTGGCGTACGTGGTTGAGTGTGGGACTGTGGCCCGCGGGCTTAGCAGTTCAAATCCCATGGCAGTTCTCAGGAGCAGCACTGGATAGCACCCACGACCACCAGAGGCAGAGATGCCCACACAAAAAAAATTGACATTGACCTTCCATCCTGAGTAATACACACACACCGAGTAATACACATACACCTGGGGAGCTGGGAACAAGTGTTATTTATCTCACAATTTTTCAATGCACCAGCGCAGGTAAAAGGACTGATGGAATGATGCTCAATAGAAAGGGAAATACAATAGAAAAGAAGGACACGCATAGGGCAGGTACATATGTTTATAAGAAAAATTTTAAAGTTCTCTCTAATAAAAGGCACCAATCAAAATATAGTCCTTCTTATGTTGTGAGCCCACATTTCCCACGAGTCATTCTCGTGGTTCTGCATTGGACCGCGATCCGCATGGTCTGCACTTCGAGACCACCAGCAGCTCCTCGGTGAAGGAGTGGTCTCTCTTCTCCGGAAAAGAGTCAGTCTTAGAAGCCCGCAGGAACATGCCATGATCAACATCGACTTGATGGCAGTAAGTTTCACTTGTGTTCCTCGCCCTCCCCCTCCCCTTTTATTCATGGCTAACAAAGAGCCTTAGGAGTGCTATTGGGTAAGCCTTGGATTGGAAATTCAAGATCGGTGGTTCAAACCCACGAGTCCTTCTAGGGGAGTGGCATGCTCTGCCCCACCGTGACGTGCAGCCTGAGAAACAGGATGAGTTGCCACCAACTTGACGGCAGGGCAAGCAGGCTGCCAGTGCCCTGCAAAAGACACCCGGAGCCCAGGGTCGAGAGAGGAACCATGGAGCTGCCCAGCCCGGGCTCTCAGCAATGTGCAGGACACTGCCACAGACCTGAACCACAGCTGCACTTTCCTGACCCTCTGGATATTTTGCTTACTTTCAGAAAGGAAAAAAACCCTCAACCAACAAATTAGTTTAAACAATATCACCAAGCGTTTGCTTCAATTTTTCATTCACTACTTTTCTTTCTTTCTCTTCCCTCTTCTTCCCGTCCACCCCAGAGATATGAGCTAATTTTTCCTTCTGATATTCAATAAAGACTTAACTGTTTGTTTTGCTAGGTTCCTGACAGTGACCATGCCCCTCATCCATACAAATTAAAATTAATCTGTTTTACAGATGTATTGGCCAGGAGCCAAGTTTTCCACTACAGTCAAGCTATCCCACAATCTATCTCAGCCTGGAACTCAGAAAGTCTATGCTGATGTGCAGGGGAAGCAACCTACTTGGTCTGACATGATTTTTTTTTTATAAATTGGTGACCCTTATAGCTCATTAAAAGTAAATGCTCCATGAAAATGGGATTGACTACTTCAAGAGCTCATCATTGCTGCTGTTCAGTGTGTGCAGTTTCCATTACCCAAAAGTGCAGATAAAAGATTACTCCTGAAATGAACTTTCTCTTATCTTTTCAGAATAGAAGTGGTTTCTGAAATATAAAGATGGCTTTGTATATGTGCAAATTGATATAATTTTAGACCCTGATCTTTAATTCTCACTCCCGGACTTAATCTTTTTAATGCTTTCTACCAAATTATCACACCCACTGAAAGGCACACACACAGTGTGCCACGTTCAGGCCCAGAGTTCAATAGAAATCAAGTAAAAATCAATGTTTGACCAGTGACAAGAGTTGAAATATTAGGTTAAGCTGTTCAAACTGTGACCGCCTTTTCAGAAAAATAAGTTGGTGACAAGGAGAGAAATCCACAGATGGAATTATCTAGCATGTTTCTAAATCACTCTTGTGTATGGAGAGTCCTCACACATTCTGACCTAACTTTGGTTATGCTGCTGGCACGAGGCAGAGGGAAAGGCCTGTGTGATATCGTTGTTATCTAGTGTGATCCCTCTCCAAAGAAAGTATTCACTGAGCAAGATTTGTCCCTCTAATATTCCATCAAAACTTCACTAATTGTTCTGCTAACCACATAAGATTTTTTTTTCCCAATGCTGCCGAATGCACAGAGACCTGAGCCTACATTCGTTCAGGAGATTACTCTTGGGAGCCAGGCTCACAGAAGGACTGATTCCCCTCCCAGCCTTGCCCCTTCCTCCCACACCCATCAACGGCAAGACTTTTTGAAAAGCCTCTTCCTTTTCCAGTCTCGTGGGCAAGATTCTTTTTCACTGATTATACTTAATAGAATCAAGTTAAAAAGTTAAAGATAAAAAGTTAAAAAAAAAAGACAAAAAGTTAGATCAGGGAGATGTTGAGCAGTGTAAGATATGACAAAATAATAATAATAATAATATATAAATTATCAAGGTTCATGAGGGTGCGGATATGGGGAGGAAAGGGAAAAAATGAGGAGCTGATACCAAGGGCTCAAGTAGAAAGAATATGTTTGGAGAATGATGAGGAAAACAAATGTGCTTGATACAATGGTTGGATGGATGGATTGTGATAAGAGTTGTATGAGCCCCCAATAAAATGATTTTTTTTAAAGTTAGATCATCCTACATTGTGTGTTTTATTTCAGAAGCCCTCTCAGTTGGAAACAGCCCAGCAGATGGCATGTAGTTAAATTATTTGTTGGGGCATTTGATCCTTCCTCCTTGAAGAGGACCTTCAGGGAAGAAAGTCTTCTTTGAAGGTCCCAATTCAAAGTCAACCAGATCTTCAAATGAGTCAACTCTCTGTGCAAATTCATACAGGAGGTGAATTAAGATGCATTATTTGCTCTACCATTTACCTGAATGTCACAGGGACACAGATTAAAAGACACATCAATTTCAGGTTTCTTGGGTGGGAAATGAAACTAAAAGCTATATCCCTTGCACAGTTAGTTTTGCTGCTATGTGGAACTGCCATAACAGTAGGATGGCCAAACATTGACCAGGTGGAATTTTTGCCTGCACAGATGACAAGTACTATGTGTCCACTCACAATTCTTTGCAGGTTTGAATGTCAGACCTGTATTCCTAGAGTAGACAGGGTGATTTTTATCTGACCACCTCATGTCCATGAGCAGCAGCTACAAAACATATTCAAAACCATGTCCAAAGAAAATGTCATGAACCCTATCACCATGCACGCTGTGAGAACCTCACTGGGCATACTGTGTTCCCCCTTTTCACTGCATGCCATCTAATACTCTAGGGGCCAAGTGGGTCCCTATAAAATTTGAGATCTTTTTTTAAAAATCCTTTTATCGGGGACTTATACAACTCTTACCACAATTCATATATGACTCCAATGTATGTCAAGCACATTTACACATCCATTGTCCTCATCATTCTCATAATATTTGCTTTATATTTAAAAAATATAAAGCACTGGCTCCTCACCTCCCCGCTTCTTCCCCCCCTCATAAACCCTTGATAATTTATAGATTATTATTACTTTTTCATGTCTTACACTATCTAATATCTCCCTTCAACCACTTCCCCATTGCTCATACCCCAGGGAGGAGGTTATATGTAGATCCTTGTAATCAGTTCCCCCTTTCTACCTTCCCTCTACCCTTCCAGTATCGCCACTCTCACCACTGATCCTGAAGGGATCTTCTGTCCTGGATTCCCTATGTCTCCAGCTCCTATCGGTACCAGTGTACATCTTCTGGTCTAGTTGGATTTGTAAGGTAGAATTGGGACCTTATTAAAGAGGTGAACTTACCATGTATAGATGATTTGTCCTCTGGGGTAAGTATACAGTATAATGTAGCAGTCGCCCCCATAAAATTCACCATACGAGCTTGGATCAACTGGAACCCTACCATTGTTTTCTACACGCCAAATCTGGAAGGAAAGGAATAAGTGCACCAAAATTAACTTTTTTTCTTGAGTCTCATGAGCGTTAAGTAACTTTCAGTTTAGATCTTTAATACTTTTCTTTTTGTTGTTTTTTGGTTTGGTTTTGTTTTGTTTGGGGGCCCATCACTGCCCTCTGGTGGTTGTGGGAGCTACCCAGTGCTGCTCCTGAGAGCGCCGCTGAATTTGAACCGCCAAGCCTGCAGACCACAGTCCCGCACTCAACCACTTACGCCACCGGGGCTCAGCCCAATACTTTCCTTTTTTAAAAAAATTTCATAAAGTCTATCACTACTCACTGGGATCCCATAGGACAAACAGAATTAGTCAAAAGGGCTTGCTAGGCAGTGAATATTTATGGAAGCAGACAATCACGTCTTTCTCTTAAAAAAGAGCCAGTGGGTTTGAGTGCAGAGTTTTTCATTAGCTGCCAAGCACTTAACTAGAGGCTTCAAGGTGCCTAGATCCATGATAAGCCACTGCATTTGTGTTTGGTTTTGAGCTATTATGAATACTATTGCTATGGAGATTCTTGTATAAGTCTTTTGATGGATAAAGGCTGCTTTCCATCACTGTTTCTGCCTCTTTAATTTTCCAGGGATTTCTGAATTTTAAGTGAAATTTTACAAAGCGAATAAGATTCCATTCAACAATTCATGTGCAAAAATTGTTCTTTGACGCAGGTTACAATCCCACACTCACCGTGTGTGTCCCTGCTGCCTGTGCTGTTTTCACCCATCCACTGGCTCAGCAGCTCCTTGCCCTCTCACCTTTGCTTTTACATCAATGTTGTTGGCTCTTTGGATTTTGTACAGTTACTTGTTCCAGGAGCACATTTCACCTGGGCACTACTGTTTGTATTGTAGGCCAGTCTGTTACGTGGCTGAAAAGTGACCTCTAGACGTGACTTTAGTTGCTATTAAAGAGAGAGTTTATGGTAATAGTCTCACAGGGGTTCCTGTGGTCTTGGTCAATCTAGTTATTCCGGTCATGTTTAGTAAGTGGAGTTGTGTTCTACATTTTTTCCCCATCCAATCTGAGACCTTCTCTCACATCTTTTGTTAGAATGGTCAGTCATGGTGGCTGGGAACTATATACCCACGTGCACCTTGCCTCTCCTTCTGGTCTCTCTCAACCTTGAAGAGGCACTGGTGCACAGGGGTCATGAGTTCTGTGGACTAATTACTCCCTGGGTATTTGGTTTCCTTCACTCTGCTTTGCTCCACATGGGAAATAGCCCAAGTTTTCAAGTACCTTTACAACTAGTTTAAAAATCAAGCAAAGGAGAGAATATTTGTCAATCTGGAAATTTGTTGACCAACTTTAAAAATTGCTTATATGTATTTTTGCATCTTCTACAGTATTTGCCTCAGTTCTGAACCAGTTGGTTAAGTGTATTGATTGATTGCCTAGTAGAAGTAACATGAAACTCTAGAGGGATGAGGGACTACCTTATTCGGCTCAGAGACCTTACAAGTTTATAATAGTAGTTTCTCATCGGGCATGAAAGAGTAATTTGTTTCCATTGTTGTTACTTTTCTCTTTCCTTGTGCTTTAAGACTTGAGGCTTGGTTTTTCTCAGGTAAAAGTTGTTATATCTCAACCAAATTAGAATGACATTTGTTGCAAAGGGATTATCTAGGCATGAGTTGAAAAAGATAGAACATGGGATAAAGTAAGCGAAATCGGTTTTCATTCTAACCCCTCAGCTTCATCACAGATAAAAGACACTGCAATTTGGAGAGGTGAGAGCCATGCAGATGAAACCAGAGAGTAACATGCATGAATGAGGAGTCGCCATACATTGATATGCACAAACATCTGCTTTCTGCCTGGGTCCTTTGGCTCCGGAGTGTGGAGACTAGCTAATGGAAAGGGCAGTGTCTTGCTCTCAGAAACCTCCATCCCCTACTATCTAGTAAGCGAAGGAGAGATGGAAACTCTGGGCTGACCCAGGAGGTCATCTCAGTGAGATTGAGATTGCAGCCTACCCTGCATCCTTGCTGGGGGGCCAAACCTTCCCCACCCACCCAGCTGTGTGGCCTGTGCTAAACTCCTGGAGAGGATGGCTCTCTGCCAGATTGGGAGACAGATGAAGACTCAGAGCTCAACATTCTTCTATTAGCAACGAGGGGCATTGGTGACTTTCTCTCTTGGCATCGTTTACCTTCAAACCCATTTCCTACTTAGACTCACACTTTATATCTTTGAAAATAGGTTGGGTGGTTTCTTAAATCTTTTGAGAATATGCTTTGGCCCAGTCATTGTGGCAGTCATTGTATTAATACAGAAATGAAATGTACAATTCTTGCCATCGAAGACCTGATGAGAGATATGATAGAAGCCTGAATGAATAATTCTGTGGTACTTATATGATCTACTGTGGGAAAAATACGATTTAAGGTTTGAATACTGACTAGGCCCATTGATATGCATAGAGAGAGTCTAATTCAGTGCAGAAGACAAGCATCTGGGAAGAGGTCAGGATTGTGGTGAAAATGTGGTCACCATGCAAAGAAAGGATGTTTGCCACATGGCAGAGAGAGATGACACTCAAGGCAGTGGAAGAGTGATCTACAGAGGAAGTTAAGGGTTAAATCATGGAAACTTCATGGGTACCATGGAAAAATCAAGGTTTTTAGTTAGAATATAGAGAGCTAAGAAAAAAAAAACATTTGAATTGTAACAAAGTTGATTCAAGAGAGAATTGGGTGTGAAGAAACTTGAGTCCAGGAGAATGATTAAGAGGGTTTTATTTTGCTTTACTATTTTTGTTGTTGTGATTGTTAATTATTTTCCCTTCAGAGGACTAATCCACAAGCTCAATCCTATGGCTGTTAGGGATTGAACTGTGGCCTCTCAAATACGTGTCAATTTGGCTAGGCCACTCTTCTCAGTGGTTTACTCATTCTGCAAAGGTTTTTCACAAGCATTAGAAGAAGAGAGAAGTCAGCAGAGATAGGGGCCTCCTACGACCAAGAAAGATGCACAGGGTGGGGAGTGCATCCTTTGGACTTGGGGTCCTGCTATGAGATCCAGGCAAAGAGGGTTGCCAAGACACATGTCCAGATCTACAGAGGCTGGAAGGAAACCAGAGTCTCCCTGAAGCAGAGAGAGCTTAGAAAGCCTTCCCTAAGAGCTGGGACTCTGATCGTGGATCCCTAACACCCTAAACTGTAAGAGACACATGTCTGTTTGTTACAGTCAGATACTTGTGCGTTTCTTCTGTAGCAGCCCTGCATAGGTAAGACAAATGCTCTATAGGGGTATTTCTGACATCTGTCCTGAAAACATGAGTGACTGGTCTAGGGAATACCCAGCTTCGAAGATGCAGAGCTGGGTGGACAAGCTGAAGGAAGGTGTACATTCGAGGAGTGCACACCCTCCCTGGACAATGACACGCTGAGGCGTCCTGAGAGCCGGGGCCATGATGGACCTGAGACAAGACAGTGACGGGCAAGAGAAACTTCACCGAACTTCTTGAAATCTCAAAGTTCACATTTGTAAATAGGAGGTCAGACAAAATAAATTTAAATCATGTGATTTAAATCACATAATTTAATTTGCTGTTCTAGACCCCTTTGTTATTAACATTTATGTTTTAGAAATTTTGTGGTTTTCTGGAGCTGCAGTCCCATGTATACGGGTATAAATAAGTTTGATAAAAGCAAACAAACAGGGCTAAGGCCCAGTGGCGTGGTTGTGCGCGGGACTGCGGCCCACTGGGATGGAGGTTCGATTCCAGCTCCACGGAGCAAAGGCTGGGCCTCCTACTCCTACCAGCTAAAGGCAGTGATGCCCCCCCCCAAAAAAAACAAAAACAAAACAACAACAACAACAAAAAGCAAACAAACAGTGCCAGGTGACTACCTCCACTTTCCCCGACCCGTCGTCCACCATATTGTGCTGAGCGGCCATCTGGGGCGAAGTGTGGAGCTTGGAGGCATCAAATGGAACTTGTTTCACGTGAGCCACTCTCTCTGTGACATACACTTTCCCAAAGCCATCACTCTGGTCTTTCTCTCGCCAGTCCTTAAAGAACTGTTTGAAGATGGGTGTCTCACCGCCTTCCGGAAGAACCTGAATCTGAAATTAAAAAAAAAAAAATAATTGCAATGATAAGCAGGGCTTAAGAAAAAAAATATAGTGTAGTTGTGAAAAGATTATAGCGAGAATGAAAGTTTTTGCTGGCTTCTATTATTACAGAGTTTAAGTTAGAAGATGGACTCTACTAATAATAAATGATCGAACATGAAGGTAAAATAATCCAACCTAACAGCCTTGCTTTCCCGTCCAACCTGAGGTGTTGTCACTGAAATCAGCTCGAAGTAAGGCCCTTTAATGTGCTATCATTACAAGTCGAGTGAGTTTCAGGGGGTTTTGCATCCAGTTTAAAAGAGGTCTGTGCTCTGAAAGAAATGACCTCTTTGTGTTCCTTGTACCAGGGCATCAAAACACAGGGAATGGACGAGGCTGAGGGACTCAACCAGGGAAAAAGTAACCAACTACTCACATTAATTTTAATGGAAACAAATAATATCTGGGTTTTATTCTATGTTTGCACAACTTACTGTTAGGAACCACTGATAAACACTTTTACTCAATTCACCGCTGGTTGATTATCTTGAAATAAAGATTGGGGGGAGGGGAGTGGATGGGTTCCTCTTATTTTCATCATTCAGCCCGATTGAGGGTCTGATCTCTCACTGCTGCAAAATCATCTCCCTCACACAGTTGAAGTTCTAAAAATACACAAAGTCTGGGTGCACGCATTTAAATGAAGACAGACTTCACATAGACACAGTACTTTAAGCCAAATGCCCTCTGGAGTTCATGGCGAGGTCATGTGCCTATTAATTTAGTGAGTCATATCCACACATACTTGAGTATTAGTGGGATAATTCATTTTCTCTAGGAATTCTTCTGCAGTCTTCATTGCAGCTTTTCTCTCCTGGGGATTAGCATCTTTACCTATGACACAAAAGAAAGTGCAGAGACACACATGTGGATGGCTCTGAAATCATCCCAAATAGACACATTATTTCCTCCATACAATGCTAAGAAGATAGAAACAGACTTCCCATCCTACTGAACAGATTTAACAAAACAAGAATAAATGGTTTCTATGCACAGAGGTTTTTGTTGCCATTGGCTTGTTTTTCTTTTTCCATAGTGTCCAAATGCCTTCTTTAACCCCAATTCTTGGCAAATGATGTCTCAAGGAAGAAAATATGGTCTTAAAGGCTGCATTTAATTGAGTTATTAATTGAGCATGTCCCGGAGGCTAAATTGTTGGGTTTTTTTTTTGGGGGGGGCATCACTGCCCTCTGGTCGAGGAATTGAACCTCCATCCCAGTGGGCCGCAGTCCCGCGCACAACCACTACGCCACTGGGGCTCAGCCCAAGTTGTTGGGGTTTTATGAGAAAAAATTGTTTTCTTTACTTTTCTGAGGAAATGCCATGTAAACAAAGTGCCACAACATCTTTTACCTTTCCACACGAAAATCTGCTTTGCAGCGCCGTGGTCTAAGATGAAGCATTCCTCAGACAGCAGCATGGCCCTGGAGAAAGGGTTTTCCTCCGCCGCCACTGTCACACTCATCGATCCACTGGCGTCTGAAACCTACAAGGAGACCTGTGAGTCCAGGGGTTCTTCCTGAGGTGATATGCACGTGAGCAACTGTGATCCTGGGCACACTTCCCCAGCCCTGCAAATGCCCTTCAATACCACGGACTCATACATCGCTGAACAGGTCGGCATACAAGTTACATCCCAATCAGGCTATTTTAAAGAAATAAAGCATTTCAAGCAAACAAAATATCCATGGAGCCATTAATATTCCAATAGGTCATACATTTCAAAAATAGTTTGTGATAGGAAGACTGAATAGGTGAGACTAGGTGTATACCTACCCTCCCTAACACCCCAAACATGCTTTGTGGTAAGAGAATTGCTAAGAACAAAGTAGTTTTGACAAAATTTGTCTCGAATTTGAGGGACATCTACATAGAAAATCATAGCGATAACAAGGATGTCCAGTGTTTACTGAGAACTTTCTCAGGTTGAACACTGGGCTATCAGACTTGGGTGGTTTTATCTGTTAGGGTCATGGAAAATCTCCCAAGCAGACAATTACCTTATACTCACTGTAAACATACAGGACAACCTGAAGCTTAAACACCTATTCATTCAACATCGACTCAGGTCATTGCTTATACTTATGGGTTCATTGCTCAGGTTCTATTTTTTCTAATATTGATTCTATAATTTAAGACTATGTTGCACAAATTATAAAAGTAAAGTTCCTTTTTCACAAATAAAATACAGATTTACTTAGGCTCTTAAGGATTGGAAAGGACTACAATGTATACATTTAATTTTTAAGCTGGTTTTTAAAAGTTGAAGGTGATATTACTGATAAACAGCCTGCCTTTAACTAGTGGGGACATTTTGTAGCAGGTGACATTTTATAGCACTACATTAAGGCACAGATTTTGGAATTTTGAGGAAACACACAAGGTGATTCTGCTTCCCAACTTGGATTCCCATGCAGCCCTAAAACATTTTAAAATAACCTAATGCTTTAAAGAAGGAGCTTTCTATGTCTCTCTATATAAGACAGGCAGGACAAACAACCCGAGTAGAACACAACAGGACCAGAGGTCCTTTGGGGGAACATGATAGAGCATGGAATAGGGAGGGTTAGGGGGAGACAACAAACTCAAGGATGAGGGAATAACAAGAGATTTAAAACTGATGGCAAGGTCTGGGGGTGGGAATGGGGGGTTGATCAAGTGCAACGTATCAATGAGGAATTACTGAGAGCAAAGTGGAGACTGAGCATGATAGTGGCACAGGAGGAAGGTGAAAGAAAATAGAAGGAAGAAGTAGGAATAAGAAACTTTTTGTAGAAGTATAGCTATAGACATGTATACATGCAAGTTTATTAATTTAGAATGAAAACGTTAGAGTCCAATGTACATATATGTATGCTGAGTATTAGGATAATACATGGACTTTGGACATCAAGGCCTTCCTAAACGCAAGAACACTTTGTTCTAATAACCTGGCACTCTTTGATATTCACTTCTCCAACATAATCACTGAAGACAAAATGGGTACATACGCAGATGTGGTGAAGAAAGTGGATAGTGTCTAGCAGTCAAAAGGCATTGTGACAGGGGTCTTAAAGGCCTGAAGTTAACCAGGCAGCCATCTAGCAGGGAAGCAAATAAATGCATATGAAAGAAGCACACCAGCCTGTGTGATAATGCGATGTCAACAGGATTAGGTATCAGGTATCAAAAGATCCCAAATAAGTAATTATACTGATGTGATTGAGGGGGGTTGGAGTGGAGACCCAAAGCCCATCTGTAGATAATTGGACATTTCCTGCACACACACACACACACACACACACACAGATGGGTTAAGGGGAAGAAAAATTCAACCAAGGTACAGTACAGCAGCAATGAAACACAGCATTCCTTCAGTTTCTGAATGCTCCCCCCCACCCCCTACCATGACCCAGGTCTACCTTAAAAATCCAGCTAGACCAGAGTACACACGTTGGTATAGATAAGAGCTCACAATACCTAGAATTCAGGACAGATAAGAATCCTCAAGAACAGTAGTGGGAGTAGTGATATCATGAGGGTAGGGGGATGGGAGTGGAGAGGGGGAGAAAGGGGGAACTCACAAGATTGGATATATAGTCCATCCCCCAGGGAACGAATAACAGAAATGTGGATGAAGGGAGACAACAGACTGTGTAACACATGAAATAACAATAGCGTATCATTGATTAAGGATTCCTGAGGGTAGGAGAGTTGGGGAAGGAGGGGGGAAAAGGGCTCAAGTAGAAAGAAAATGTCTTGGAAATGTTTATGGTAACATGTACAAGTGTGCTTAATACAGTTGAACGATGGATTGCCATAAGATTTGTAAGAGCCACCCAATAAAATTATTAAATAAATAAATAAAAAAAATAAGGAGGAGCTTTGGTTGCAGAGAGGCTGATAAGACTTCACAGCATGGGAAACCCGTGAGGGGGCATTTCTACGCTAGCCTATTGGCTTGTTAGACTAGAGTCAGAATCAACTTGCTGGCAATGAATGAATTAGTACTTTAAAGAGAACACCTGGTGGCACAGTGAGTTAAGCATTGGGCTGCTCATTGCAAAGCAGACAGTTCAAACTCCTCAGCCATCTATGGCAGAAAAAGGAGGCTGTCTGTGTTTTGTAAAGATGTACACCTCCCAAACCCTTCCTAGCCGTAGACCCTGCGATGTGGTGGACACTGGGTTGTCAAGCAGGTCGCATGCAGTACAGAGTCATTCCACAAGGGGGGAGCGAGGTTTCAGGAATGAACATTTCCACATTTCTTTCATCCGTAATTCTCTGTCCGAGAAAGAAAGCACTTGGTTGGGTGATGCAAAGTAAAAGCTATTTGTTAACCTGTTGAAAAGGATGGAGAATAACAATAAATAGGCAATCACCAAGCAGCTGGATAACAATTTCTGTAATGCTGATACTAAAATTTAACATTTAGCAGAAACATAACCAGGTTTTCCTGAGCCATCTAGGAAGAACCCACTTCCCCTTTCAAAAAGAAACTTACGCTCCACAAGTCAACATCTTGATCTTCATTTCAAAAACAGACCTTCAGAGTTAAAATTTTGTTTAAGCAAACAAACAAACAAAACCAGTGGCCGCCCAGATTCATAATAACCCTTTCATTCAAAAGCAGTAATTGGCCCCATTCATAAGAACCCTTCAGAGCAGGGTGCAACTCCACCCTACCCCAATCCCCCTGCCGCCCCCAAGTTAGCAAGGCATGCATCGCTACAAAGGCTGGCTCTGCAGAAGCGGCAGCTCCTCCCACGGAGGCCGGTGGGTTCAAAAAGTGCCCTTTCGCTACAAACCCAGGGCCAACGAGTGGATTCTGACTCAGCACAAGTTCCCCCGAAGGAGCAGCAACCGTCCTTTCTGGCACCGAGCAGAAGCTCACAGATTTCTGTGGCAGATTGTGACCTGCTGCTGATCACAAGCTTAGAAAGGGGTGAGGAAGAAGGAAACTTGCAAAATCTCCTTTCTGACAAGTCATCCTCACAAGGAATAGAATCATAGCCCTACAGAACTCTACTAATGATCTCATCGACCTCTGCCAGCAATGGTTTCACTGTACAGTCAGTCACAGGGCTGACAAGAAACTAGATATCAGGCCTCCAATGCCCCACACAAGCCGGTCTCCCTCCATTTCCTGTAAGCATTTTGCTTTGATGGCTTTTGTGGCAGTCACCGATCTGTGTCAATTTCAGCACTGGGAGTGTAGGGGTAGAGTCTAGCCTGTTGATCTGGAGATAGTCAATGGGGCCTCAGTGTGGGCATGGCTTTCTTCTAAGAATTCTCACGGTATTTCCCAATTGGAGGAGAGAGACTTGACTCAGTCTCTTGGAGACGGTCTACTGACAAGACAAGATGGCAGCACAGAACCAGAGTCTTGAAGACTGGAGGAGCTGGAGGAGAAGCCATATGGACTTACCCTGATGGGACCAATCCTCTGGGCCACCTGGAGAACCCTACCAAGGCTGAGATGCTTCTACCACCAATGAATGCTGCTGATGGACTCAGTCCTGGAAACGAGGAGCCACAGGGAGGCCCCTGCCAGCCCCAGGATGCATCTACTTCCACTGGAAACACAAGACTCTACACCCACTGGCCTGTGATTGTCCTGGTGTCATTGTGTGTGTTTTGTTAGTCGGAAGGAGACTTTATGGGCTAATATCAGACTTATGACCTTGGACTAGACTGGGTTGGGATGCTTTCTCAATGTTCCATTCCTCTTGTATATAAGCCTTTTTAAAGTGACCGGATTTTAGGGCTGAGCCTCGGTGGCGTAAGTGGTTGAGTGGGGGACTGCAGCCTGCGGGCTTGGCGGTTCAAATTCAGCAGCTGCTCTCAGGAGCAGCACTGGGTAGCGCCCACGACCACCAGAGGCAGTGATGTCATAAAAAAATAAAAATAAAAATAAAGTGACCAGATTTTAAGAAGAACACATTGACTGGGGGTAGGGGGTGGTGGTTCTTGATTAAAAATCTGGTCTATATGGAGCAACAAAAATGTTCACAGATCACAAATATAGTTTTGTAATATATATATATATAAAATTTAAAATGTCACGGGACATGGGACACATTGTTAAGAAGTGGAATGTCTGGTCACCTTATGATGTCCATGTGCATGTTTATGAACTTGTTTCTCTAACACACCCTTACAGGGTAAATCGCCTTCTTTCCCATTGAATCATCCAAACCAAGTGCACTACCACCAAGTCCATTCAAGTCCCCAACAGCCTGACTTACAGTTTCTGAGCCGACAAATCTTGACAGCAGCTGACAGTCTCAGTTTCCTCCCTCAGAAGGGCAAGTGTATGTAAATCGGGATCCATGGGGAGCAGCCCTACCCCTGACCCACAACACCCCAGGGCTCCTTTTCCAGCTAAACGGAAGGTTTGAAATAGGGGAAGAGTGTCTTAGTATATCAAACATGTCTAAGAACAATCCTGTGAGGCATCATATACCTATGCAGGGGGACATGTTACTGAAGGTAGCCTCTCAGCACATCTTATTCCCATTGTCATGGTTGCTGTTACTTCACCAATAGACCAGTCTGCCTCTTGGCCACCTCTGACAGGACAGAATAAAACTTCCTCCTGGGATGTTTTTGGCTGCTATGTTAACAAAAGCATCATGGCAAGTCAAGCTTTCCAAGCACCTCTGGATGAATTGGAACCGCCAACCTTTAGGTTAGTACTAGTACAGAAAGAATATATCACTTTGGGGGCTGAGCCCTGGTGGCGTAATGGTTGAGTGCAGGACTGCAGCCCATGGGCTTGGTGGTTCAAATCCAGGGGCGGCTCTCAGGAGCAGCGCTGGGTAGCTCCCACGACTACCAGAGGGCAGTGATGCCACAAAAAAAAGAAAATATATCATTTTGTTCTTCATCCTATCATTGTGAATGAACGGGAGTGAGAAGTGGGGATCCAAAGGCCATCTGTGGGCAACTGGACATCCCCTTATATAAGGGTTACGGGGAGAAGAGCTAGCCAGCGTGTGTGTAACAATGATGAAACATATAATTTTCATCTAGTTCTCAAATGCTTCCTCCCCTTCACTATCATAATCTCAATTCGACCTTACAAATCTGGTTAGGCCAGAGGATGAACACTGGATATACACTGGAAACACAGGGAATTCAGTACATATGATCCCTTTAGACCAGTGATGAGAGTGGCTATAATGAGAGGGTGGAGGGAAGGTGGGGTAAAAAGGGGAAACAGATTAGAAGGATCTACATATAACCCCCCATCCCTAGGGGATGGACAACAGCTACGTGGGTGAAGGGAGATGTTGGACAGTGTAAGATATGACAAAATAATGATAATTTATAAATTATCAAGGGTTCATGAAAGAGAAGAGGCCAGGAGAAAGGGAAAAAATGAGAAGCTGATACCAAAGGTTCAAGAAGAAAGAAAATATTTTGAGAATGATAGTGGCAACAAATGTACAAATGTGCTTGACACAATGGACATATATATGGATTGTGATGAGTGGTATGCGCTCCCAATAAAATGATTTGTTTTAATTTTTTCAAAAATGAAGAATATAGGTAACATCAAAAACATCAATTATTCTTTGTTGTTTCTATTGAAAACAAGGAGCGGTAGTAAGACTTGTAATGATTAAGCAAAGCAAAGAACTGAATCAACCTACGCATTTCTCCTGGAGGGCAATGAGAGGCATAGTGATCAACGGCACAGAGCTCCCCCTGGAACCAGCCTGTCCAGCCACATGCAGGCCCATATGACCAAGAGCCACGTCACAAGGCACTCACCATGTAGAGCTTGGCCATTCTCCGGTTGGTCATGTCTGCTATCGTGTCATCGTCGTCATCCCCATCGCGGAGCTCAGGCTTTTTCCCTAAAACCTGGGGAAAGGTGACAACAATGAGTTCAAGAAAAAAAGCTCCTAGACAGGGACACATAGAGTTCTAAAAAAATAATACATCTTACATTTACAAAGATATATGTTACAAGATATTTAAAATGAACATTACCAGGTTTGAACATGATTCTCATTGAGTCATAAGACAAAAGCATTATGTCATGGGTCAAGTCCATCAGTGACATGAATTAAGCCAATGCTGAGTTTGTCGTGAATAATGAATTTATAAGAAAGCAAAATTCCAAGCTCATAATTTGAAAAGTGTACACATATGTAAAAGCTAGCAAAATTTAATTAAAATATTAGTTCAGTGAAACAATCCCCTCTGTGACCTTACTTCTAAAAATAGTTTAGAAGATTTATTAGTTTATTACCACAAGAGTTGGATAAAAATCACTCTCTAAGGATAAATTACTATTATCATTATCAACATATTACTCAATAAAACTCACATTCTTGATGATTATGATCATGCTCTATTTCCTTTGGAATACTTCAAACTTAGAAAAATGCCTTGAATATAATAAGTAACTGGTAAATGAATGCATCTGCCACTTGTCTGTCAGTTTGTCCTTCTGTGGTGGCTTGTGTGTTGCTGTGATGCTGGAAGCTATGTCACTGGAATTTTTAAATGCCAGCAGGGTCATGCAAAGTGAACAAGGTTCAGCAGTGCTTCTGGACAAAGAACAGACTCTAACAAAGGACTAGGCTTCACATTGCAGAGGAATTGGCCACTGAGAACCTTATGGATGCCATGGAAGCATTGTCAGATAATGAAAACTTAATGAATAGCACAAGAATATTGTCTGAGATAGGACCAGAAGATGAGTCTCCAAGGCAGTGGTTCTCAACCTTCCTACTGCTGTGACCCTTTCATACAGTTCTTCATGTTGTGGTGACCCCCCTCCCACCATAAAATTATTTTCATTGGTACTTCACAGCTGTAATTTTGCTACTGTTAAGAATTGGGTGACAATGTGAAAGGGTTGTTCTACCCCCAAAGGGGGGGTGGGGTGACCCATAGGTTGAGAACCAATGAAGGAAGGGCTGCCTTCTCAAAGTAGTCTTGACCATAATGGAGCAAAGACCGTGGGGTAAAACCTTTAGGACTTTCATTTGCTGATGGGGCATGATGCAAAATGAGGAGAATCAATGGTAAACGTATATTGATAATTGGAACTTGGCATGTACAAAATATGAATTTAGGAAAATTGGAAGTTCTCCAAAAGGAAATGGGATACAATAAAGATTGATCCTTGTGCTAACCTCCCCGACACAATCACTGAGGACAAATGAGTGTATAAGCAAAAGTGGTGAAGAAAGCTGATGGTGCCTGGCTATCAAAAGATGTAGCATCTGGGGTCTTAAAGGCTTGAAAGTAAACAAGTGGTCATCTAGCTCAGAAGCAACAAAGCCCACATGGAAGAAGCACACCAGCCTGTATGACAATAAGGTGTCGAAGAGATCAGGTGTCAGGCACCAAAGAACTGAAAATTATATCATTATACACTAAGGGGAGTACAGATTGGGGACCCAAAGCCCATCAATAGGTGAAGTGACATCCTCTTACAGAGGGGTCACAGGGAGGAGATGAGTCAGTCAAGACACAGTGTAGCAACAATGAAATATGTAACTTCCCTCTAGTTCTTAAATTCTTCCTCCCACCCAGTATCAAGATCCCAATTCTACCTTTCAAATGCAGCTAGACCAGGAGATTTACACTGGAGCCAGAAACATAGGGAATTCAGGACAGATGATCCCTTCAGGACCAGTGGTGAGAATGGTGATATCAGGATGGTAGAGGAAAACTAGAGTAGAAAGGGGAAACTAACTACAAGGGTCTACATGTAACCTCCTCCCTGGGGTACAGACAACAGGGAGGTGGGTGAAGGGACACAGACAATGGACAATATGACATAATAATAATAATAATAATTATTTTATTATTATTTGTAAATTATTAAGGGTTTGTGGGGGAGGGGGAACCGGAGAGGTAGGGGAATATGGGGAGCTGATACTGGGGGCCTAAGTAGAAGGAGGATGTTTTGAGAATGATGATGGCAACAAATATGCAAATGTAGTCTGCACACAATCGATATATGTACTGATATATGTACTGATCGTGATAAGAGTTGTATGAGTCCCCAATAAAATGATGTAGTTAAAGAAATGATTGACATCCTGAGCATCAGTGAGCTGAAATAGGCTGGCATTAGCCATTTTGAATCAATTCATTATATAGTTCATTATACCAGACATGACAGATACAAGGGGAATGGCACTAAATTTATTGTCAAAAGGGTATTTTAAAAGAAAGAAATGAAATAATATGTGATGGTATATCTATCTACAGACAAGGAAATCCAGCCAATAGAGTCCAAACACAACCTTGAATATATTCCACTGAATTTTGAGAACCTTTCGGAAACAAATTCGATACATTGAACACCAATAACAGAAAATCTAATAAGCTGTTGGAGGACATCAAAAAATCATCCACAGAGACAGAAAAGGGTTATTAAAAAGACAGGAAAGAAGGAAAATAGCAAACTGGATGTCAGAAGAGAGTCTAAAACGTGTTCTCAATCTTAGACCAGAGAATGCACATGGAAGAAATGAGGATGTCAAGGAGTTAGACAGAAAATGTCAAAGGACAGCTCAGTATGATGGTGGAATGTGCAAAGACCTAAAGTTAGAAATCCAAAAAGGAAGAGCACACTCGGCATATCTTATACTAAGAGAAATAAAGAAAAAAATTAAACCTCAAGTTTTGATCTTGAAAAAGACCATGGGCAAAATATTGAATGATGCAGAAAACATCAAACGAAGATTAAATGAATGCACAGAGTCGCTGCACCATTTCAAGGGGCAGCATATGATCAAGAACCAATGGCAACTAGGGAAGTCTAAGCTGCACTGACGCCGCCTGTCAAAATCACGGCTCCAGAAATGGATGGAGTAGCACTTGAAATATTTCAATAAGCTGATGAAGCACTACCTCATCTATGCCAGGAAATTTGGAGACGACTACTTGGCCAACTAACTGGAAGAGATCCATATTTATACTCATTCCAACAGAATGCTCAAATTATAGAACAAAATCATTGACATCACTTTTAAGGACAATTTTGCTGAAGACCACCCAAAAATGGTTACAGCAGCTGAAAGAAGGAGAACATGGACAAGGAATACTGTTTCTGATGTCAGCTGGAGCTTAGCTGAAAACATAGAATACCAGAAAGCTGTTTATTTGTGATTTTTTTACTCTGAAAAAAAAATCCAATTTTGTGGATAGCAAGCTATGAAAAGCCTGGAGAAGAATGGGAATTACAGAACACTTAATTGTGCAGAACATGTACATGAATCAAGAGGCAGTTGTGTGAACTGAACAAGAGGATACAGCTTGGTTTAGCATTATGAAAAGTGAATGTTAGGGTCTAATCCTCTTACATACATATTTAATCTGGGAAATTAGGCTGGGAAAACCTTCAGAAAATCTGTATTATCTGAAGAAGAATTTGGAATCAGAATTGGAGGAAGGCAAATTAACAACTTTGCTGCTGAAAGTGAGAAGGACTTGAAGCCCTTGCTGATGAAAATCAAGGATTCTAGCCTGCAATGTGGATTAAAACTTAATGTAAAGAAAACTGAAAGGATCACAACCCGACCAATAGGTGACATCATAATAAATGGGTCCACAATCAATGCTTGTGGAAACTGCAGTGAAGAGCTCAAAGGATATATTGCATTGGGTAAAGCTGCTGTGCAAAATTTATTTTAACCCTAAAATAAAAAGCAAAGATGTTACTTTGATGATTCAAGTGCCCGTGACCCAAGCCCTGGTTTTTCAATTGCCTCATATACATACCTATATTTACATTCAATAACTACTTCATATGCAAATGAATTCCTTGCATTATTGTGACATACACAACATTTCTTGAGTACATTGTGTTAAAATACATATTGCGCAATATCAAACAGCGTAAATGGCACAAACTTAAGGTTATCCCTGCCTAACCCACGGCCACGGAGTAGAATACAACTCATAGAGACCCTGTGGGTCAGACTGGAACTGCTCCTGGACTGTAAACCTTATGGGAACCTGAGCTTCCTCCTCCGAGTCTCTGGTGAGTTGGAACCAATGATCTTGCTGGGCAGCAAGTCAACACGACCCACCGTGCCATCAGTGAGTTACAATCACTGTGACTGTCAGGTGCCATTGAGTCCACAATAGAGGGAAACATGACCTGGCTCAGTGACAGCCTTGTGACTCTTCTCATTTGAGCCCCTTCTCACAGCTGCAGGGCTAATCCTTCTTGCCGAGAATCTTCCTCTACTTTGCAGCCCCATGACTTAAGCAACGGGTCTCTCCTGACCATAGACAAATCTCTCCTGAAAGATTCTATGGGCCATATATTGAATGATGCAGAACACGTGGGAAGAATACACAGAGTCGCTGCACCAAAAAGAACTAGGCAACATTCCACCATTTCGGGAGGTAGCATATGAGCAAGAAACAATGGTACTTAAGGAAGAAACTTGAATTTAGAGACCCATTAAATATAGTTCCTCTGAAATCATCTTTCTGCTTACACAGGGATCAAGAAAATATTTTAATTATTTTAGATATTGATTGTAATATTATGGTTTTGAGGAGGTATTGTTTTATTTTTCGTAAATGCAAGAGCAAGTCAAAACTTAAAACAGTTGTAACTAAAATCATATTAAAAAAACAGAGTCTCCTCCTTTAACTTTTACAATTTTATTCCAACAAAATATTAGGCATTGACCAGTTTGGATTACACAGCATTATACTGGGAAGTCTTCCAGAGGTGCAAGTGAGTCTGGGACTTTGAACACACTCTATCTTTTAATTACCAAATGACAGTCCTTAGCCAAGGATTTTAATTAGTCTTTCAGTGAAAACAGTTGGAACTTGAACCCAAGAGAGTTGTCAAAAATACGCTAAATTGCAGGCACCAGATTTCTCTCGGGATCATTGTACAATTCAGTTCTAAATTGAAGCATTATCTGCTGCCAGTTCACTTGTGTATACAAATGAGTTTCCAACTACCTTGTGTAACCCATATATCCTACCGAGAAAGAAGAATATAATTATATGTTTTCTTTTATCAACTATGTTAAATTTTTTAATTTTGAAGTAAACTGCCAATATAACTTTTTTATCTACAGGCAGGATCATGCTAATATTTAAAATGGATTGATTTTAAGATGTTTATGTCTGTTAGAATGTACAAAGTATGAATCTAAGAAATTTGGAAGTTCTCAAAAGTGAAATAGAATGCATAAAGGCTGATATCCTATCGGGTCAGCCAACAGAAAACATCTAGATCTGTGCCCATTCCAAAGAAAGATTATCCAACAAAATGCAGACATTATCTAGAGCTGTCATTAATATCATTTTAGTAAAATGAGGTTGAAGAAAATTTTTAAATGGTGGCTGCAATAATATATTTGCGGGGAGCTCCCAGAAAATCAAACTGGAGTCAGAAGAGGACATGTTTGTCACTGATGACTTCATATGGATCTTGGCCCAATGCTGGGAGTAACAGAAAGATATTTACTTGTGCTTTATTGACTATGTAAAGGCAATTGACTGAAAGGATCATAAAAAAACTATAGACTTCTTCGTGTTCATGTAGATCCCGTACATTGTTCAAAAGGCCCTCATTCAAATCAAACAAGGGAAACTTGAGTGATTTCAAATCAGGAAAGGGGGGCATCATGGCTGTATCCCTCCTTACACTTATGCAACGTGTATGCTGAACAAATGATCCAAGAAACTGAGCTATATGAAGAGAAAGGTTTGTGAATAACCTGCATTACACAGCTGACACAAACTTGTTTGCAGAAAGCAAGGATGACCTAAATCACTTACTGCTAAAGATCAAAGACTACAGCCTCCAATACAGAGTATAACTGGATATAAAGGAAACGAAAATCCTCAAAGCTGGACAGTAGACAAAAGCATGAGAATTGAAGAAAAAATTGAAGTTATCAAGGATCTCATCTTCTCGGATCCACACTGCCAAGTTTACAGAAGTAGTGGTCAAGAAATCACACAATGAATTGCGCAAATCTGCTACCCAAGACCTCTTTCAAGCATTAACAATCCAGGATGCCACTTTGAGGATGAAAATGCCCCCTGAGCCACCCATAGTATTTTCAACTGCCTCATATGCATGTGAAAGTTGGACAGGGAATAAAGAGCACTGATGAAGAACTGATCCATTTAAATGTTGGCACAGAACATGGAAAATATCATGGGCTGCTAGAGAAACAGGCAAGTCTGTCTCAAAAGAAATCAAACTGTAAGATTCCTTGGAAGACGTCATCTCCAGTACTTTAGATGTGTCTCCCCGGAGAAGGACATCATGCTTAGTCAAGCAGAGGGGCAGTGACGAGGAAGCCCCTCACTGGGATGGACTCTAAAATGGCAGCCACCAACATATCAAGTGTAACAATGATGAGGACAGTGCAGGACAGACTGGGAAGTGTGCCCCCTCCGTTGGACACACAGAGACTGTGCACTGGAACCCATGCAATGGCACATAACACATCAACACACTTTCAGCTCATTCTTTCTTTGCATGGGAAATATTATACAGTTTGACAATTTACAGAGGTTTGAAACAATGAAGTTTTAGTTGAAAGTGTTCCATAAAAGTGCCATCTATAGTTCCAGGGAAAACCTGTACTTCAAATGCCCCCTTTCCTCAATTATTTTCTCTATGTTTCCTCTTAGAATTATCACCGTCATCTAAAGTGCTCCAAACTGGATGGATCTCTTCCCAAAATGTTCAAGTCTCCACTTGCATCACAGAATCAAACTTCTCCCCATCCCTGGGCCTTAAAACTGTGTGGTCATTTTGAGTACTCCCTCTCCTCCATTTTGGATCCCCCACCCACTTAGCTCTGAAATTCTGGCTTTCAAAAATGATAATCTTTACAATCACAGATTTCTGAACTACCACTCACTAGCTCACTCACTTAGCCCTGGATAACCTTGCAAATTTCACAAACTTGTCCCGATGCTGAAACATCCTCTCCAAAAACGATTAGCTTGAGTCCTGTGTCCTTGCAGCAGGAGCTCTGGTACTGCCTGGTAAGATTTGAGGTGCTAACCACCAGTCAGCATTCCAAACTCCCAGCTTCTCCATGAGAGAAAGGCGGGTGGTCTGCTCCAATAAAGATGGACAATTTAAGGTCCTGATGAGTTGGGACTGGAACAAGTGCAGAGGGACAAGAACAAGTTGGTGTTCTTGTTGTCTCCTCCCAGGAAAGTATCTACATTAGCACAATGGACAAGTCCGAGTTACACCAGATCTGGCCCCCACAGCCTATGAAACAGAGGCAGTCACCACCTGCACTTGACCCCAGAACAAAGGCACTGTCCTTAAAGAACAAAAAGTCACAAGAAAGAATGTCACCAGGCCACCTTGGACATTTCAAAGCCAGAAATCCAGCAGCCATTTCCTTGCCAAAATGTTTAACCGTACCTCCAATTCATATTTATGATTTCTCGAGATCTATAAAATATTCATGACTTCCTCCCTTCGCTTCCTGGTGTGTGTGTACAAAATAGAAACACCCCTTTGCTTGAAGCTTGCCTTGGCAATTCTGCTCAGGGCTGCTCCTCAATCAACCAAAGGCGAGTTTCCCTCATATGATTCCATTCAGTCTTTTGGTTTCTCAACCGAGTGAAGTGATAGTAACACATTCCGATATTCCTATTCTGCTGAAGGCCCGCATCACCCTGGATATAGATTACAGTTATCCATCCCTATTCTTCCTACCTTCCCATTCTAACAACTCTCCTGTACACTGCTTGAGAAGAACACATCCTTGACCACAAACACGATCCTGGCGCGAAGCATCCTTAAGGACAGAGCACAATTGTCCCATAGGTTTTCCAAACCTGTCGTCCATATGGAAGCAGATTATCCCACTTTTCTCTCAAGGAGCTGCTGAGGAATTTTAACTGCCCACCTTCTGGTATTCTTATTATGTTAATCCCAACATGTTTCTTAAGCACACTCAAGTTCAGGGAGATAGAACATAACCTAGTACTGTATATATTAGTCAAAAGCACTATCGGGCTGAGCCCCGTGGCATAAGCGGTTGAGTGCGGGACTGCAGCCCGCGGGCTTGGCAGTTCAAATCCAGCGGCCTCTCAGGAGCAGTGCTGGGTAGCTCCCACGACCACCAGAGGGCAGTGATGCCCAAGAAACTGCTATCGAGTCAGTGCTGATTTGTGGTAGTCCCTTAAGTTTGTGGGAGTCAAAAGCTTTGTCCTTTACCCTGTAAAGTTAAAGCACAGGAATCATGTAAAAACATCTAAGCAGTGAACAAGAAAGCTCTGGTGACAAAAAAAAAAAAGAAAAAAAAAAGAGCTCTGGTAGCATTAGACAGCTAATCTCAAAGTTAGCAGTTCAAATCTACCAGACATTTC
This sequence comes from Nesogale talazaci, assembly GCA_004026705.1. NCBI lineage: Eukaryota > Metazoa > Chordata > Mammalia > Afrosoricida > Tenrecidae > Nesogale > Nesogale talazaci. Next base: position 16,191 of record PVJH01010689.1, on the reverse strand, counting down.
AAGGGAGAGAGATGAGGCTTTCTGCTCTCCTACAGAGGACGAGTCCCAGGAACCTAGGAGGGTCACCCTGCATCAGAATTGGCTCGATGGCCATGCCATTCATTTGACTGTTTAGTCAGCAACACTGGAAGTATTTAGCAACGGGAACCACAGGCTTCAAGCACCAGAAAGAAGTTGAAAGCTGTGGGAATTTTTCCCTCTCTGTTTATTTAAATGTCTTATTCGATCTCTGTTCCAGCTGATCACTCGTTGCCTTCAAGCCCATTAGGAGTTCAATTCAAAACGAATCAGAAGAAATTTCTATGGAATCAGTAGAACAATGAAACAATCTAGCTTCAGATTTTCAATATCCTAAACTTTGGTATTTCCAGGTAATAATAGTGTGTCTCTAGATCATGCCATCTGGGATTATTTCCCTACATTAATCTATGTGACTTTTCTGTGGAGAGAGAAAATTTTTTAAAGCAGGTCTTCATTCAAGATATGGCTTCCTGCTCCTGTGATGATCTGCAAGTTTTATTTGTGGACTCCGAGGGGCATCTCCCCTCCGTCTTACAGGGTCCCTGGGACTCCAAGGAGAGAACTATGCTGGTTCTAGGCAGCTCTAGAACCTTCCTTATCATGTTAATTTTAAAGGGGCTTCTTCAGGTTAGAGCTGCTACTGAAAATTTGCCTTTCTACCTACATATGCACATCTATATCCATATCTTTAACATGCTCCTCAGAGGATTCTTACAGATATCCAGGTATTCTTGTGTATATATAAAATCTGGTTAAAAAGTAAATTCTGATCAGTGCATGGGTGGACGGTCAGTGGTGGTGAATGCAAATTCTCAGAAGGGGAGTCAAACCAAATGATCTGGTTTGAAAACTTCAAAAACACAACCACCCCCTCACTACCATAGATAGCATCTCTTCTGACCTCCGAACTTCTGAGAGTACAGATTTGGATAGGCACAGACGGCCCATCTCTCCTCCTCAGCAGGGCCGGGTGGGTTGTAATCACGGACCCCATGGTTAACAGCTCATGTATCCCTCACGACCTCCACTGAGCTCAGAGAGGATGAAAACACTTTGAGTCTTCTAATGCCTGTTGTTTCACTAGAAAATTCACCAGCTCATTCTTAACTGAAACATGTTCGTGTGAATATCTCTGGTCCTTAGTATTTTCACTAAAAACAGCAAGTTCTCAGGTTCCAAGAGCTGGCATCTTCCTCTCTCATAATTTTTGTGTCAGTTATTATTTTTGCCTAACTAACTCTCAGACATATGGAATATAGAACTTACTCATAAATGTGAAGGTCAAAAATTCTTGCTGTATGGCATATTTACATGCTGCAAGGCATTTTATGCATTAAACAGGACAAATATTTGATAAGAGGGAAGATACATAGCGCTGTAAAACCAGAGCCAATAATGAGGAAATGACAATCTTGCTTAGTGAGCTTCATTTAATCTGGATATGTAAGTCCATGTTTGTTCTTCCCTCTCAATGTTGGGCTTCCCTGCCTATGAAGGACCTTTACCTCTTTATTGATATATCGGATAAAGAGTAACAGTGCATTATCAAGTAAAGGGTAAAGGTATTCTAGAGGTGGGAAAGAGTGGCAAATACCTGTAGAGATAAAAAGATCAGGTCAGTCAAATGTCTACACAAAAGGCATGGCAACTCAATTATCAAACACAGTGTTTGCTGTTCAACAGACTTCTCTGCCAGGAGGGGAGAATCGGTATTGTCCAATCAGATAATTACAGATGGCCCTAAGGCACCTGAAATGTGGTGAATGCAGCCAACTAAGCTCAATGATCTGTTTCTACATTTAAACTGTTCTAATTACTGATGCCACTCACAATTAGTATAATGTACTGAAATTATGTGAAGTGGCTGTCACATAAGAGTGGGAACTCAGCAGAAGTCCAATCCTGCAGCCTTTCTTCACTCTTCAATCGGCACAGTCAAGTCTTGCCCTGGTCAAAGAGTCAGTCTGCTTCCTTGATGTCTCTTTCCCCATCACTACTCTGATCCCTTCATGATGATGTTGGGACCTATCTTCTTGCCACACACAGGTCTCATGGTCTTTCATTTGGTTCTTATTTGTTCTGGTCTTGGGGTGATGATTATGCCTTGAGAACATACCCAGGTCAAAGTCTTACATTTTATATTTAAAACGAAGGTCCCTAAACTTATGTGACCCTTTTCAAGAAAAAAAATACTCTATGCCCACTAGCTATTAAAGAACATCTGTAATATAGCCCATTCTACCAGATAGTGAACAGATATCTGCTTTTGCAGCCCTTCTGGGTCATTCCAATGCCCCCCCCCCCCAAGGGGCAATATCACACACTTGGGGAAGCAATGACTTAGAACTATAAACCGAAGACATGTATGTATATTCCTGCTCAAACGAAGCCTAGACTTGGTCCCTCTGCCATCAGTTCTATTGCGACAGGCAACAAGGCAGAGAAGAAAGAGCAAAACTTAGTAATCATTTCCCTTCTTTGCATTCTCCTTACAATCATGGTGTCAGGGGTGCAATCCTGAAGTAATAGGCTGCTAATCAAAAGAGTAGCAGTTCAAACCCACCCTGGTCTCCATGGGAGAAAACTGAGGCCAGCAGCTTCTGTAAAGAGTCCAGTCAAGGAAACGGATGGGGGTGGTCTACTCTGTTACACAGAGCTGCAATGCGTCTAACACCGTGGCTGCAACAATGCACTCAAAGAACTGGGAGGGCAGCGCCGTGCTGGGCGGTGTTTGGCTCCGTTGAGCGTGAGGTCGCAGTGAGTCCAAGCTGACTGCACGGCACCTAACGGCAACAATGCTGTTGCTTCTGAAGGAGACTTGGTGGCACTGCGGGCTAGGCGAACCCACGGGTTTCAAACTCAGCTGCTCCTTGACAGGAAAATGAAGCTGTCAGCTCTAGAAACTACGTCAGTGGTTCTCAACCTTCCTCATGCCGTGACGCTTTAACTTAGTTCTTCCTGTTGTGGTGACCCCCAACCATAAAATTATTTTCATTGCTACTTCATAACTGTAATCTTGCCACTATTAAGAATCATCACGCAAATCTCTGATATGCAGGATGTATTTCCATCATTACAAATGGAACATCATTAAAGCGCAGTGATTAATCACAAAACAGTATGCAATATGGTATGTATTGAGAAATATGCATGTGTTCTTCTGAAGGTCTTTGGCGACGCCTGTGAAAGGATCATTTAACTCCCTAAGGGTCGCAACCCCACAGGATGAGAACCGCTGCTCTCTATAGTTATAGACTCCAGAACTTCTGTATAAGCTGCTATGAGCCTGAATTGATTTCCTGGCATTAAGCGTGGCTTGGGGGGATTTTTTTTTGGTCACATACTGACTATGTCCATGATCACAATCCAAAGAACAACCTGGACAGGGGTAATAACCACCGTGTCTTCACAGGACTGTTTAAAAACTCAATCACCTAACCGTCATGAAGCCCATAGAGGACTGCCATCCTTGTGGAAGGAAAATGAGACTTTCTGCTCCCGGGAATCGAGACGGTCTCCGAAACTCACAGGGGCAATTCCAGCCTGTTCTGCAGGGTCCTGTAGGCTCACTGAGAGTCGGCCTCGGCTTGAGGGCAGGGACTGAGCGCCGTGAGGCGAGCATTCATGTTTGTGACACTGCTGGTGGCTGTGACTTCCCCAGCAGCAAAGAGAATTCCTAACAAACTCATGTAACAGACTGTATGTTTGATATGTTAGGGAAGTACTTCTATGACAGAAAGAGAAACACAAGTGTAAAGGTTCAGGAGAAAAGACCAGAACATTCAGATGACTAGTCAACCAACTGCATTTACCCTTGTGGAACAAACCAAGATGAAAGAAGTTATGCCAGCCCTTAGCAACAGAGCGCCAGGACTGGGAGTACACACACAGCAATTGATGCTTAGGGGTATTGTGTTTACTGATTACTTCGAAACAATTTGTCTTCAACATTTTGTGCTGTCTATTCCAATGGTGGCTTTTTAGTTGTCACTATTCGTTGACATTAATATTTAATTCTGCAGTTATGCATAGTACAGGACTTCATTTCTTTGTCCTTTTTTCTTAAACATGGTTACTAAAATATTTTGTTTTAACAGCACAATAGTTAACTTTTTTAGTGATTAATAGAATACATGTATGATCCAGAACTGAGCATTTATTTCTATTAGATTTCATGATATTGAAATCTATACTGTACTATATTGTATTTATATGAACAAACAAATCAAAAATTCAGTTCTATTATATTTATATGTACATACATATATATATATATGTCTCACAACACTCTCACTCTAAATTTGTAGAGCGCTGGTACTCGTGGAAGCACGGTAATTGCTAATCTAATAGCAATCAAAGCCCAAAGTCTCCCGACCCTGGAGTAGATTCCAATTTGCAGCAGCTCTGTAAGAAAGCTGAAGAGCCGCAGCCTGGGGCATTCTGAGAAGGTCACTTTTGCAGGCATAGGAAGCCTCATCTGCTCCTGTACAGCTAGCAGTGGGTTCAATTAACGGCTGGTTTTGAGCTCAGCCGCCCAGCGCCCAAGCACAGCGCCACCTGTTTGCCAGCTATAAGGACTCTCACTATAGCCCAATCCCAGCATTGAGGGGGTTTGGGTTCCAGTAAAAACAGCAGCAGGCACGTGAAGGTGCTTGGCACTGTGTATGTATTTATGTATTATGAAAAGTGATGCATGAGCCCCCAATAAAATGATTTTAAAAAATGAAGCATAAGTCAAATGGCCTTCATTTTAATTGTCTCCAATAACGGAGCATATTTTCTTGTGATATTAAGCAAATACTAATTGTAAAGTTAATACCAAGGAATTATGAAATGCCTGATTTGAAGACCTGACTTTGTCATGTCTGGGTATGGCTAGTAGCACAATGTAAAAGAGGAAACTGATATAAGATTCATATTGCTCTTACTTATTTAAAGGCTTTTCAATTTATAAAATGAATTCTTAGGAATCGTGAACCATTGGATCCTAGAGATCTGGCCTTGTAGTGGGTTAGGCTAATTCTTAGCACATAGGAGAAAAAAAGGCTTAAATTACTGCATGAAAACATACTTATTGCTATATTCTATCACTATAGTAGTCTTAATAGGATATGACAATGATTATATATTAACTATTTTAGTACTTTAAGTATTATTATTTAATATAAAATACTATCTATTGTTATAGTCAAACACTATTAAAGCTCAGAAGGAAGGCAATGTAAATAAAAATGACAGTAGACATCTGACATTCTGGTTTAACATTTATATTACTTTATCAATTCAGATATATATACTTCGTGGTTCAAAGGTCAATGGCTCTTCCTTGTAATAGTCCTTAAGTTTATCTATCTTGAACTACATTATTCTACTTACATAACCTATCTCTATTCTGTCACTAGCTTCAAAGGAAAAAATTATCTTACTCAAAAGTTATTGCCAAGTAGTGCTTATTAAGATGCATTACATAAAAGTAGAACTTTATCAAGAAGACCATAGACATATTTAATTTTTGATGTGACAAAGTAGGAAATTATTTGAAATGCTACTTTCTTGCAGCTTCTGGGAAAAGGACCCTGGTGACGTAGTGGGCGATGGGTTGGGCTGCTAACCACAAGGCCAGCAGTTTGAAACCACCAGGTGCTTCTTGGGAGAAAGATGAGGCTTTCTACTCCCTTAAAAGATCTAGAGCCCCAGAAACCCTCAGGGGCAATTCTGCTCTGTCCTAAAGGGTTGCCCTGACTGGCAGTGAGTGAGAATGAGAGCAGGCAGCACCTGGTTAACTATGCGATAATTGTATGCATTTCTTTTCCTCATTCAGAGTGTTGCAATTTTCCCATCCTCTGAGCTGTACACTAAAGGAGGGGATGTGGGCACCCCGTAGAGGCCAGGCTTGGGCTTGAGCTGCTGCTACTGACACTGCTCCTCCCTCTGCAGAGTTATTCAAAGAAAAAACACCAAAGCACTTTCAAGTAACCCCTCTTGGCACCCTTAGGCAGCTACAAATCTATCTAGCATGGCGAGGAAAAACCAAATCTCATTTATATCTACTATTTCCACATCATATTCGATTGACAAATAAAATGGCAAGAATCTCACATCTCAGTTATTTGAAAAGCACAAAAAAGATATGACCAGTCATTGAATGCCAACATTTTAAGAGTTAGAGATTCATGTGCAAGACAAAGCGTAACAGTGTTCAACAATTCAAAAATCAAGAGATTGTCTACTTAAATGTGAACTGAGAGATGTGGATAGTTACAACTCTAAAAAAGGGAAAAAGAATTGCTTTCTTTTATCTATTAACATGAGGTGTGGAATATAAGATTCTGTTTTCATTCTGTTCATTATAGTTGACCATAAAATGATTAGGCAATATAAAAAGATTCCACTGTTTCATTTCTATGTACCTTAGGAGGAACTCCAGATGTTAACTGTGAAATCCTCCACATTGTTAATATATTTTACAATGTTAATATATTTTAGATAAACTTATTCATTGTTAAGCTAACTTTGTTGGGAATCAAGCTCACATATACATTTTTTTTTCAAATTCACATTTTGAGACTATAGATTTGGCATTGCTTTTGATTATGCAGTTGATTTGTGTCAGGGAACAGTGGATTGGAGTATATCCCAAGTATAACCATAATAAGTAACTTTTGCTTATACACTTATGAAGTCAAAAGGTAGACATTTCTCATCAGCCATTCCCAGCCATAATAGGATGCTAAACTGTAGATAAAAATACATGGCTCACAGTCAGTGTGCAATATAGAACCAATGAAACATATAACTTTCCTCTAGTTCTTTAATGCTTTCCCCCCTCCCCGCCACTATCATGATCCCAATTCTACCTTACAAATCTGGCTAAATGAGAGGATGTATACTGGTACAGATAAGAGTTGGAAACACAGGGAATCTAGGACAGATAAACTCCTCAGGACCAAAATGAGAATAATGATACCAGGAGGGTAAGGGAATGTGGAAAAAAGGGGGAACCAAACACAATGATCTACATATATCACCCCCCAGGGGGACAAATAATAGAAAAATGGGTGAAGGGAGATATCAGATAGTGTGAGACATGAAAATATAATAATAATTTATAAACCAAGGGTGAGGAAAGAAGGGGGGAAAGAGGGGTTAAAAAATTAGTAGCTGATACCAAGAGCTCAAGTAGAGAGAAAATGATGATGGCAACAAATGTACACATGTGCTTGACATATGGATGATGAATGGACGGATTGTGATAAGAGTTGTATGAGCACCCAATAAAATGATAAAAATACATGGCTCAATGAATAAAAAACAAAAATTCTTTGAAATTGATAATACTCTCTAAAATATAAGTATACCGGGTTCACCAAGTGTTTAACAGTTAATTGACTTAAACTCAAAAACCAAAACTTATGACCATATAGACCATTCTTATTCTGAAGTATGCCAATATTAATGAACCCTTTGATTTATATACAAAAATCTAAATTTTATTATTAGATAGATATTGTATAATGTAACCTAATGTGATAATTTAAGAAATATTTGCCATGTTCAACTCTATATTTTACTTGTAAGATGTTCAGATCAATATATCATAAATGTCCAATCAACTTGCCAAGGAGGTGACTGAGTAAATTCGTTTATTTTCAAGTTATAAATTATGTCTTTCAAGGAAAATCAAGAGGAATGAAATCCCGATTTAGAAAGATTTGGAGAGGCTAATCTAGCCTATTTGCTATTACCAATCTACACAATTTATCTCAGACTCTCCTGTGCAAGAAGGCATCTCAGTAATGCTGGTATCATTTAGACCAGGCTCTCTGGCTCACAATATGGTCTCACTGTTTCCCGACTCTGTTTCCATATGCTTATCTCTTTAAACAAAAAGCAGAAAATGTCCTTGAGAGGAGGACTTTGTAACTTTTTCAGAAATCCACCCCTTTAAGTCAATAAACACTGACTGACTGAGAGGTATAATCTGATATACACCTCCTCACTTGTGGACATGGTTAGATTCAAAAGAAAGAGCAGGTCCTTAGCAATAACTGGTCCTATGCAACAATGAAGGAAGGCCAATTCTGGTAGAAAACTAGAGAGTGACTGCGTCATCATAGAACTACCACATTACATCCTTAAGTAACTACCAAATTGTATCCTTGCAAGGCTACCAAATTACATCATCACATAACTGGGATCATGGTTCTGTCAAGTAGACACAGAACTTTAACCATCACAACCATCATTACTCCTTCACCTCACTCCTCAATGTTCCTTCTTGCCAGATGTTGTCATCAATGTGCAAAATAATCAGAAAGTGGATTCTTTCCTATTGTCAAAAATATCAGGTAATGAAATTGTCAATAAGTAAGGAGGGCTGAGCCCCGGTGGCGTTAGTGGTTGTGCGCGGGACTGTAGCCCACTGGGATAGAGGTTCAATTCCAGCAGTGGGGCTGGGCTTCCTACTCCCACCACCAGAGAGCAGTGATGCCCCAAAACAAAACAAACAAACAAATAAGAAAGGAGTACATGTCCTAATTTTCTTTCCTTTTTGGAATCTGAAACGATTCTATAATTTTATTTTCCAGGAAGGTTCACAGCTGTTTCCATAAAAGCAGGAAACAACAGTTCGACCATCCACCATCTGCTTATCATCTCCCTGTATGAATTTTACTGCTAGTTCTTGACCTCGAGTATTAGTAAAATGATTACAGATTGAAAGTTCATTAATCTATATTTTAAAAAGAGTCTATGAATTAGAAAATTCAAGGGTTTTGCTATTACTTTAAGAACTTATTTACTTTTCATCCTTTCTTTAATACTCACCAGATGATAACTTTTTTAAATGAAACTTTATAAAGTAAAATGTGAATATATGAATAATTAGTAATTTTCCCTCAGAGTTTTTCTTTTTTTTTTTTTTCAGCCTCTCTTCTAACATTTGGAGAATGTTTGAATAAATTCAGAGCCTTGTGGCTAGCTAAATATTTACTTTGTCCTTATATTCATTGGTTATTTATTTAAAATTTTTTTAAGTATGAAAGAAGTTCTACATAATTTATATGCAATTTTCATAGTCGATATGTTTGCAATGATGAGATAACAAGCACTGAATGGAAGGGGAAGTTAGTTACAGGCTTTTGTAAGGCCCGTGTACAGGATTATTTTCATAATTAGGCACTGAGCTTTTAAAAGTATAATCATAAAAAGTCAAGCAAATGTTTACATGAAGAAAGAAACATTCTTTGATGGTAACTAGATATGAGAGGGGAAAGGAGGGGGAAAATCACTCACTAGAGAGGACACATGTACTAACTCGGGAAGGGAGACACAGAGTACAATATAGGAGAGGATAGCACAGCACGTCGGCAAAGGAAGGCACTGAAATGCACACAAGAGACTAAAACAACCAAGGTGAATCTTTTGACACACCATTCAGCAATAACTTACTCTATAAGCTAATTGGTGAACACTGGGCATGTTGGTGAATGGAAGTAGAGTCATGAAGTTTGGCATAAAACATGTATTTGTGTGCTGTAAATATACCAGAAAATATACTAAAACACACAGTGAGCAATGTCTTGAAACCTTCTCAGCCATAACTATATATCTTGAGGGAATAACTGAGTCAGATAGGAGACTCAGGAACAAAGGCTTGGCAGGTCTAGTTCAGTTGGCATAACACAGCCCCTAGAAAGCGGTGTTCTAGATCCATGTCGATGAGCAGTGACTGAGGTCTTAGAAGTTCACAAACAGCCACACCATCTAAAATGCCACTATTACCTCTCCCCACCTGGAGCAAAGAGGAGTAAGAAAAAAGCAAAGCCATACAGAAGCAATCAGTCTAGGAGTCTAGTGGGCCACACAAACCAGTCTCCTCTACTCTGAGACTAGAAGAACTAGACAGTGCCCCAGTACCACTGCCACTCTCTGATCTGGTTCACAGTACAGGGTCCTGCACAGAGTGGGTAAAAAAAATGTTAAATGCAAAATGTTAAAAAAAAAAAAAAAGACCTTTGTGATAGGGACCAGGGAGGCCTTTGAGGCTGAGTTCCTTAGGTACCCTTCAAGCTTAAAACTGAGCCTGCCCTCCTGAGGATCTACTCTCAGCCAATACTGGCCTGCCCAGTAAGATAGGCTTCCACAGTAAACAGTAACACGAGGGAGGAGCACAGTCTTTACTGTGCTGGAGCAATCAGCCAAGTAAGACTAAAAGGGCAGCATTTGTCCCAAAACAGAGTTTCAAAGGCAAGAAGGGGCAGGAGATAGGAATTAATGGAAAGAGTAAATGTAAGAAAGAAGCGGGAGGAGTGCTATGACACAGTGTGGATTTCATTCAACGTCACACAAAACAACATTGCCCAAAGCATAACCAATATTCAACCAGGGCTAGTAGTAGTGATAGGTTTTTCTGAGGCTGATGGGTTTGAACCATGAACCTTGCAGTGAGCCACCCACTGTTTAACTCCTACACAACCAGGGTTCCTTAGTTTAACACAAGTACATAGCAAAATCATTAACAACTATATAACTAATAGCTGAGTTAACCAAAAACCAAAAACAAAGCTCAGTTACTTCTTTCCCCTATCTAGGCAAGACTGCCACTGAAAACTCATTTCAGTTCACTGTATGGAGAACCTGGCAGCATCGCAGAGTACAACCAATGAAAACGCTGAATGAAAACAAAGTAAGGTGTTCCTTGCAATCAAAACAGGGCATCCCTATGAAATCCTTTGTAAGTCAGGATGATGTGAAGCTGTAAGCAATTTCCATTCATTTATAGGGGGAAAGAATTTTGAGCATTTTCAGACCCCCAAATAAATTACCCAATCATTCAGACACGCCTGGCATGCAAATAACAGTAGTATCTCATGGTCGCAGACAGCTCAAAGCTATGGGGACTTGATGCGGCGATGCTGAGTGCAGTTCCTGGGGTAGGAGCATGTCCACAGGTACAGACTGCTCTGGTGACAGCAAAATAAATGCCGAACATTCGTTTTGCTGTGCAGTAACAGGGAAAGTCTTCTTAGGACATTTTTCAATTAACGAAGACAGATATGAAAGCAGTAGGTCTTTGGTAAAAGTGAAGTGACATAAATAAAAAAATAACAAAGCAAGCCATATCTGTGTTTTCTAGGGTTTTTTTTTAAGCTGTCAAAAGAGGAAATATCCTAAACATGGGCATTTTTAACACTATGTTTTAATATAAATGTTTAATAAGAAATGTAGTATCAAGTTACACTTTAATGTAGATTTTCTTCAAGTCTGCATCATATGTTAACAACCTAATATATTAATTGATAGTTTGTCTTACTCACACATTTAAATCAAGTCCAATAAACAACCAAAGAATGTGTGCATGTGAGCTTGCATAGCTAAACCCTCAACCACAGCGTCTCCACTTCCTGGAACAAATGACAAGTGTCAAATGGGCATGAGACAGTGGGCAGTCAGAGAGCTGTGGTCGCATCACACACCCTTCTAAAGGAAGTCACAGAGACCAGGAGAGATGACGAGACCAGCTCCAGGACCAAAATAGCAGAAACCAAACCACTCTGTTGACACCACTTTCCAGGGAAAGAGCTCATTCTTGGGCTCATTTTAATCCAAAAGTCTTTGGGTTGCAATCAAGTACATCTTATTACTTTACTTCCAAGTATGAAAGTTAGTAGACTTACATGATTTCATTAAACAAAGACTTTCAGAAAACTTTGAATGATCCAGAATTTGATTTGAATAGCTTTCAAAGTCTAACTTACTGCCTTTTGAAAACCCAGTTAAGTTAATCCCAAATTTAATTTTGTAATATAAAAAGATGTATCCATTAGAAGAAATTTTGAAAATCAAGAAAATAATAGTCATATTTCCAATAATTAAAAATAAGTACTAGAGTGATTTCAGCTTATTTATTTATAAAAATATGCGTATGTGACTAAGTAGTTATGAACATTCAAAATTCAATGGTAGGATCATCTTTTTTTTAATTTTTTATTTTTGGAAACACTGCCCTCTGATAGTCATGGGAGCTACCCAGTCTTGCTCCTGGAGAACTGCCACTGGGTTTGAACCGCCAACCCTGTGGGCTGCAGTTCCCACACTCAACCACTACACCACCGGGGCTCAGCCAGTAAGATCATATTGATATATAAATTGTATAAACTGATTTTTTTCTAATAATTTTACCATGAGTATCTTTCCTGATGAATTCAATGGGTCATGAGGGGGGAGGGAGGGAAAAAAGAATACCTAATACCAAGGGTTCAAATAGAAAGTAAATGTTCAGAAAGCCATGATGGCAACATATGTACAAATATGCTTGGTACAATTGATGTATGGAATGTTATAAGAGCTATAACAGCCCCCAATAAAGTAATTTCAAAATCAAACCAACAAAAATCTCACTTAAAAATGTGATAAAAAATTGTAATCACTCAATTAATATAGGTTATTACTAGATCAATTAATGCAAATAAATTAAGTTACTCTAGACAAAAAATTTATTTACAAGACAATCTTTACAAAAACTTAATACAAAGGCTTCAAAAAATATTCAACTAGGCATAACTGAGAAAAGATACCATCTGCCATTATTAAATGTGTATTCTCAAAAGTTGTTATAATGACAAGTCTTGGAAGAGTCTGTTCAAACCAGCTTGGTGAGACACTTCCTCCTTTTCACTGACTCTCCACTACAAAGCATGGGTCCCTGTGTCCCTCTCCATGTACTGACTGGTGCAAAGTACACAAGAGCGAACCACTTTCACATCTAAGGAGCATTGGAGTTGTACTTCTTCAAAGACTGATTTGTTGAACTCTGGCCACGATGACATTTTCAATATTCTTAGTCAAAACCATAGTTCAAATGTATCAATTCTTCTTCAATCTTCCTGTTTCATTGCTCCATTTTTACATGCATGTGAAACGATTGAAAAATATCACAGCTTAAGTAGATGGCAATGGATATTTTTTATTTAATCATTTTATTGGGGGCTCATACATCTCTTTTCACAATACATAGCTACATATACTGTGCTAAGAACCTTCACATGCCTGCTGTCATTAACATTCTCCAAATTTTACAGTGACAACTAAATAACCAAATGGGTAAGCGAGTCATGCAGACATAGGGAGCAATGGAAACTTATGACAAATTAATTTAGCAACTATACTAAAAATCATAAGTGTCTTGCTGGTAACTCTTGGCAAATGTTTGGAATACTTGTGGATTTCAAAAATAGTGTGTTCAAAGTGAAAAGTTTTATTTCATTGTGTTAATGAAATTATTTTTAAAAAAGAAAATTGCTATAACTTCTGAAAAACCCTAAGAAATGTAGGTAAATAAACTATTTATATCTTCCTTCTGAAATATAGTCTTACAATCAATTTCAAATATTATTCATCTGTCTTCATATACCTCAGAAGACCAATGCATGGTTTACTTTGACAGTAACACTAATATATGAGAAAATGATTGACTGTCTACTTTCCTTGTTTCATGATTCAGATAATCCTGGGGCTAGGTCCAATACTAGAGAATGCTTTATATTACAAATAACATGCAATAGATGTGTATACATAGACATTTGTACACCTATGTATTGATCAATATATATATTTATCATATATGAAAGTAAGCAAAAAATATTGGTAGCTGGGTTGCAATCCATATATATACAAATGTATTCTAAACAAAGTGTGTCTGAGCATGTTTCCGTGATCAAGGGCTGGCCGCAAACAAGTTCTCACCATAATTAAGACCATTTTCTTAGTCTGGTTAGGATGCCTTTAAGAACAAAGAGTACAAGCAACACAGTGGCTTCCAAGGAGGTCATTGCGGGACTAGTTCAAGTCAAAGTCAACTGATCTATGCAGAGTGCCATCAGAGCAGTTTCTTGGGATGTCAAATGGGTGGTGTTGATAGATTGTCTGAGAGAACACAGGGTCATCTCAGGGATTTATAAAGATACTTTAAGAAAATTGGAAACTCTCTCGGTGCTAAAAAAAGTGGGGCAAGTTGCCCCAAAGATTATTTTTTTCATCAAGAGCACTTGCTCATTCTTCCAGCAAGGAATTTTGTCAGGAAATCTTACCCTACAATCCCGATAGTGCACCTTCAGAATATTTTTGTTCCCCAAACTCTAAGACATTTCAAAGGAATACAATGGGAGTCCTTTAGAGATGCCAAAAATGGCACTTTCATGCATGTGTGTAAATTGAAGACTGCATGATTCTTTAGGAAGAGTGAGAGCTATGAAAACACCACCATCATGGGGGATATATTGAAAAAACAATACCTTCACGTCTTGACATTTCTGCTTAATAAAGTTCTTCTGTGACTTTGTAGCAATATTTTCTGACTTACTCTCACACATGTGTAGAGAAAGGAGAAAACCTGGTGATGTAGTGGTCAAGCAGAAGCTCCAGGGAAGAAAATACCTAGCAGTGTGCTCCTGTGATGTTCACAGCCCGGAGAACACACACACACACACACACACACACACACACACAGCAATACCTCCTTAAGTTCTGATGGTTCACTTCCTTCTTCCACAACAATTAGTTGAGATCTTCCTTTCCTTTCATTGTCCCGAATGCCAATGGCAACCTGGCTTGCTTTTAGACGCTCATATTTGTTACATGAAGAACCACACCATTGGTAAATCTCCTTTAAAAAAAAAGAAAGGTTATTTTGACTATGTGGAAGAGTGTGTAGAGGACAATCAATCTTGATGTAACACTTATTGTGGTTAATAAGGTGAGAAAGGTATTACGATAGAATAGCCTACATTGAGGTGCACATGATTTTTTGCATTCGCAAATATATGGAGTAAACAAGCACACCTCATTCTTCATGCACTTGCTTTTAGCTGGCATGCTAAAGTCAGTGTTTTTTAACATGGAAAATATACATATCAAAATCACTGTGCATAATTCACTAATTCCATTTTATGAACTTCAAGTTAATATGCACTAGCGACTTGGAAAGCAAGTGGTGCCATCAGGTAAATACTGGGCTAGAAACCACAAGTCTGAGGTCCCCAGCTCTTCTACAGGAGAAAGATAAATTAACCTGGACTATCTGCTCCTGAAAGACGTACAGCCTCGGAGGAGCAGTGAGACCAAGAGGGTAGGGTAAATGAAGGTGGGGAGAGGTGGGGAGGAAGGCAATGATCAACCATAACCTCCCCAGGGGAGGTGAAAAACAGAAACCATGGGGGAAGGGAGACAGCCCTCAATGTAAGATATGAAAATAATAATAATTTATAATTTATCAAGGGGCCATAAGGGTGGGAGGTGGGAAGGGAGGGACAAAGAGGAGCTGATACCAAAGGCTCAAATCGAAAGTAAATGTTTTGAAAATAATGATGGCAAATATATACAAATATGGTTGATAAAATTGATGTGTGGAATGTTATGAACTCTAAGAGTCCCCAATAAAATGATTTTTTTAAAAAGATTTACAGTCTTGGAAACACCACACAGGGTTTCCACGAGTCAGCATCACTCAATGGCAATGGGTTTGATTGGATTGGCTTCAGTATTTTTTCATTGACAAATATTTTTTCTATCAAGGTATTCATTTATGAAAATATTTGTGTGCATTATATAGATTAAATTAAAATATATAAACCTACTTTTATATTTAAAAATAAAGATCTGTTTTGGAAAGATAGTGAAGAATATGTTATAGTAATATGCTACTCATGACCATAAAACAAATACAGAAAATTTCATAACTACTTAGGACAAGCCAAGACCCATAAGAAGAATTTAAAACCTTTGACGTACTACTATCACCATCTGGAATTTATTTTAATAAGTTTCAGGAAGGTTAGAAAAGCCATAGCATAAGGATGGTTATTGCTATTTGATTATATTAATGAGATATGAGAAATATATTAAATACTTAATAATAAGATAGAAATATAAATTATTTATCTAAATAAAATTGGATACTTTACTATAAAAATCATGCTTTACCATAGAAACAGAATAGGAACATGCAACAGTGTTTGATATATTGGAAGGTAAATAAATTGTATTAGCTGTCAGAAATGTAAAAGAAGAATTAAATTATTCTGAATGCATATAGTTAAAAAATAAAATGCCTGGACCTCCACTCAAGTATCTCCTCGGTTCAAGAACACTTTGTTCTATTAAATTGGCATT
>PVJH01010688.1:0-73336 GCA_004026705.1 Nesogale talazaci | reverse complement strand
CGGGAAACATTTATGAATTAGAGGAAAGTTGCACATTTCATCATTGCTACCCTGACTGGCTCATCTCCTCCCTGCGACTCTTCTGTAAGGGAATTTCACTTCCCCTGCAGATGGACTTTGGGTCCCCATTCTTTACTCATTCTCATTTATAATGATATAATTTTTAGTTCTTTGGTGTCTGATATTTGATCCCTTTGATGCCTCATGATCACATAGGTTGATGTGTTTCTTCCATGTGGGCTTTGCCACTTCTGAGCTAGATGGCCGCTTATTTACCTTCAAGACTTTAAGAACCCAGACACTATATCTTTTGATAGCCGGGCACCATCAGCTTTCTTCACCACTTTTGCTTGTGCATACATTTGTCATCTGTGATTTTTTTGGGAAGGTGAGCATCAAGGAATGCTAATTTACTAGAACAAAGTGTTCTTGCATTGAGGAAATACTTGAGTGGAGGTCCAATGTCTATCTGCTTTCTTAATACTAACCCTGTAAGTATATACATGTAGATTTATTTTCCCATCATTATATATAAATATATTTACCTATGTTCATGTCTGTGTTTAAACCTCCATAAATGTTCTTTGCCTCCCAGTTTTTTCCTGTATTTCCTTTTACTTTTCTCTTGTCCCACTATCATTCTCATCCTTCATTTGGGTTTCAGCAATCTCTATGACGCTTGATCAATCCCTATCAAGCCTTTTACACCACCTTACCACCGATTTTGGATCACTTGTTGTTCCCTTGTCTGTGGGATGGTCAACAACACTTCCTTTATCCCACTTCTCCATCTCCCATGTCACCACAGAACCATCAGTCCTATTGTTTTCTCCTGCAGACTGTTCATCCAGTCTATCTTATCTAGTTAGACTTGTAGAGATAATAATGTGTGCAAAAATACAAGATGTTACAAGTCAAGGTGAAAAAAAGAAAACAAAATGATGACAAAAAAAGTCCAGAAAAAATATATAAGTAAGTAAAAAAATAATAATAACGAAAGTTTTCTGTTTTGTTTTATTAATTTTTACCTTTTAAAAAATAAATCATTTCACTGGGGGCTCTTACAGCTCTTAGAACAATCCATACATCAATTGCATAAAGCACATTTGTACTTGTGTTACCATCACCATTCCCAAAATATTTTATTTGTATTTGAGCCCTTTGCATAAGCTCACCCTCCCACACTCATGAACCTTGATAATTTATAAATTATTTTTATTTTCATGTTTTACACTGTCTATTGTCTCCCTTCATCCACATTGCTGATGTTCATCACCTGGGTGGAGGGATACTGTATGTTGATCATTGCAATCAGTTCCCCCTCTCTCCTACTTCTCCCCCCACCTTCACCCACCCCTCATGGTATTGATACTTTCATTATTGGTACTGAGGGGTTTATCTGTCCTGGATTCTGTGGGTCCAGAGCCTCTTGTTTAACTTAAAGCCTTTCAGACCCCCGTTGTTATATCTTGGGACTCTCTTGAGAGCTGCACCCATCTGATCTGTTTACAGATCACTTGGGAGCTCCCACTCAGTAACTTACCTTCAGACTGACAGAATACAATCCTGATAGTTTGACTTGTATCCAAATGGGAGAGAAAGTGTTTGTTGACTTATAGAAACCCTACCATGTGGAGCTCAAATTGGGTTTTTCTGGTCAAGTCTCTAGAGGGGAGTAAATCAGTTAGGCATAGGGGCCGGTGCAGAAGCCCTCTCACACTGGGTGGACCTATGAGTTCAATGGAGTTAGCAAATGGGAAGGGACTAGAAGAGGCAAAGACGATGGCAGCAGAGGATAAACTGCAAATCCAAGACAGAGAGCTAAACGCTTAGAGAGTTGTTTCACCACAAACTGGAGCCACCGACAGAAGCCGGGTCATCCCTAAACTGCTCTGGCGTTTGGCTGTGAAGAACCAGGAGCCAGCTGAGGAGAGCAACCAATAGCAGACCCTCCCAGATGACAACATCGCGTTTCCTGTTTCAAAGTTTTCAGATAGGTGAGCATGAACTTCGGTTTGGGGGGACGGTGAGCAGGTTCCCACCCCTGATGTGTCAAAGCCCTAGGCTGGACCCTTCTTATCCTCATTCTGCATAGCTTTGTTTTTGTTTCTATCCTTCTCTGTTATGTTGAGGTTGTTTCTGTAGATATGATGAAATCATTGTGTTTATTTGGAAAAGTTCCAACACATTTACAGACTTTAACAGCATCAGAAAAAGATTTCCAATTCTCAAATATACAACATTATTACAATATTATGTTAGCAGTGTATTATTACCCGATACTATTATTGTTTCAATTGCTTGGTTATGAGAAGTGTTAGTAATTTTTGTCCTGAGTTGATTCTCTACTATACTCATACTGAAGACCCCCATGTCTACCACCATGTCAATTCCCACTCAAAGTGATCCTGTATAAGGTTTCTGAGGCTGTAAATAGTTACGACCAGAAACCCGGTCTTTCTCCCTGGGAGTGACTGGTGGGTTTGGACTGCCCAACTTTCGGTTAGCAGCTGAACACTTTCTCAAGAGCACTGCCAAGATTCTTTAGCAGTAAGAGATGAAGAGTAAAATGTGAGAGGAGTCTATGGACCAAACCAAGCCCCAAAATTGGGCTTCTAGGCAAAAGTGATAGTCAAATGAGAAGGGAAGGATGAGTATGACTTAGTTAGGTGGCACAACATTCCTGGAAGAGCACAGAGAATTGAAATTCATAACAATTCTATTTGTTTGTTGTTATTCGTTGTGAATTAGAAGACATTTTTGTTTGGTTAACACATAACTATTGATATAAGGAGCCCGAGTGGTGTGGGGGTTCTGAATCCAGATGGTTGGCAGTTGAAAACCGCCAGCAGCTCCTTGGGAGAAAGATGGGACTTTCCACTCCTGCAAAATTACCATCTTGGAACTGTGGAAATCCACAGGGTCTCACTACGAGTCAGCATTGACTCAATGCCACTGAGAAAACTATTATTAGAGAATAGGAGAATGAAAGGAATTCATGAAGCTGAGCCCCGCTGGCGTAGTGATTGTGCGCGGGACTGCAGCCCACTGGGATGGAGGTTCGATTCCAGCTGCGGCTCCACAGGAGCAAAGGTTGGGCCTCCTACTCCCACCACCAAAGGGCAGTGATGCCCCCCCCCCCAAAAAAAAAGGAATCCAAGGATAATACACATGACTGATGCCCTCAGCTGCTAACTAACATATTAGAGGTTTCAATCCCACCCAAATGTACCTCAAAAGAAAAATCCAGCAATCTGTCTTCAAAAAATCAACCACTGAAAATCCTATGGGGTGTAGTTCCATTCTGAGACTCATACGGTTGCCCTGACACATAATTCCTTCGGCAGCAGCTGTTGTATTTTGGTTTGTTTATTTTGGATGGAATGACAGAAATGTTGTTTAGAAGCGACTAAACGGACACTTTTTTGAGCATAAATTTATGCTGAAAGGTGACGGAAAGGCCCCCGTATCAGAAGAGGTGGGCCTGAGTGTAGGACAAGGCCAGAGAGGGAAGAGGGATTGAGGCTGAATATATCCAAGACAAAATCTGCATTCATTTTCCAAATAAATACATTTTCCCAAGTATAGACTGTTTTCTTCTTTCCTTTGTATTATTCATTCCACAGGTATTTATAGAGGAACCTAACCTGTGCCGAAAATATTCAAAGTTCTCAAGATTAGAGAGCAAGACACGGGCTGAGCCCCGGAGGCATAAGTGGTTGAGTGTAGGACTGCGGCCCGCGGGCTTGGCGGTTCAAATTCAGCGGCAGCGCTGGGTCGCTCCCACGACCACCAGAGGGCCATGATGCCCAAACAAACAAACAAACAAAAACCAAGACATTGTATTAAGATTCCATCAACAAGTGGTACCGCGAGAGCCAATGACTAACTGAAAGCAAGGAGCGATGAGATGAGAGGCTGCCCCTGTGGTCATGGTGCCTGTACAGAGTTCGTAAAGAATAATTATTAAGACGGAAACGAGAGGTCGCTAAAGACAGGTTCCTAGCCCCTGCAAAACTCAGAGACTAATGAGGAAGCGGGAGCTTAGCTTTAATGACGTTACAACTTGTAGATACAATGCCTACAAGGGCACACAGATGAGATCAGTGAGTGATTAAGTGAGATGGCTGCAGAATTCAGAAGCAGCTGGTAAAAGGCAAGGGCTAAGACATCAGAGAGAAATCTGGAGGCTGCAGACTTAGTTCTGAACTAAGCATCCGAGGGGCGAAAACCCAAGACAATATTTACTGGTGATATCTCAACGCTGGTATCACTGAGGAGAAAATTGCATCTTAAATTTATTTTTTAATCATCATCATCAACAGAAGATTAAAAAACATATATTACTGACTAAACATTGACTAATGAAATAAATATTACTTTTCTCCTACTGATGCCATTCGCTAACAACTTAATGCAATCAGAGAAGTGTTACATAATAAAGCCATCCTTAAAGATATCAATCTTGTATTCTGTGATTTTTGTTTCTAATATGATGCTTGAATGGGTTTTTGGTTTTAATTTAAAAATTAAATTACTGTGTCTCTTCATGCAGTTAAAGACCATCTATCTAGTCTGGAAACCCCAGAAAATCTTCCTGTACTCTCTTCCTTGAATTTTCTTTTATCCAGTCTAACCTGTTGACTAGAGACCCTCCAGATAATTGTAAAATGCCCACTTTTTGTATTTTAGTGGCAGAGTCTGAGACAAAACTCATGGAAACATCCATGTGGAGACATTGTGGTTTTTTTCTTTCTGGGACACAAATTTTGCTTAGTTTGTGAATGCCTTCTCTGCTTTCATCACTCAAAAGACTGTTTGTGTGTTGTGGTTTTCTTTACTTTGATTTCTTTGTTTTTGCTAAAGATCAGCAAAGGCACAGATTTATTTCTCATTGATTGACATAGTGTTTGGTTCCCAAAAAGTGACTCAGTAGGTAGAAATTTGCATTATGTGAAAATGGAAGGTGACCATGGAAGATCACAAATTGGGGATAACTATACCATTATGTAACAGTCATAGAGGATCCTGGGCCACCCAGGCTGACACAAGACCTTAGCCATCACAGTCAATGTAATCTCATCTCACGTAAGGGTGTTCGTAGATGCCAGGCATACCTTGCTCATGTGTCAAACAGAGTGTACATTTTTGTCACTGCTGTTATAAATCTGCAATGTCAGAAAATGAGATACTTGATAAGTAGGGAGCGGGCAAAATTTTCAGTTGTAAAAGTTCAGCACTGCAAACAGACATCTAAGATATACAATTTCATGAATTTGATTATGAGAGCAGAGAGCAATTGGAATGAGGAACCAAATGATGAGCAGTAAATTCAAGTATTGGGAAACTTTCCAAATACCAGGAAGGACTCGTGGAAAGAACACACAGAGGGCTAAGAGGAAAAACAAAGGCATTTGGGCTGAACACTGATAGCCTCTTAAAAGTCCTTCCTGCCTTTTTTTACCCTTGTTTTTCCTACTAAAGCCGAAACCATTTCTCAGACAGTTAAAGGTCAGAATGTAAATGCTTCTCCACTCTGCTCCCTAAAGGCCTGTCCCCTCTGCTACCTTCCTCTGTAAGTGAAGGGTCTCACCATTCTCCCAGTTAGACAGCCTGGTTGGAACCCATGGAGTCCTCAGTAGCAAATCGCTCCGCAATGACCGACCTTGTACGTCTAAGACTGATTGATGCAAACCGCTTGCTCATGGCCATGCTACAAAAGGTACACAATCCAAACTTACCCCGCATTGCTGTTGGGGGGCGGGGGAAGTCTGATGAACTTTGTTTCTTAAATATTACAATTAACACGTGTGGCACCCACACATCAGAATGGACACCAAGGCCAGTGAGGCAGAACGCATCCATCAAAAACAAAACACTCGTTGCCATTGAGTCGATGCCATGCATAGCAATGCTGTAGACTCGTCAAACCACTCCCTTTGATCTTCTGAGATTATCATCGTTTATTGGAATAGGAAGTTCCATCTTTCTTCCTCAGAAAGGCTGGTGGTTTCAAACTGTTGACCCTGCGGTTGGCAGTCCAACAGAAAAACCACTACGCCACCAGGGCTCCTGGGGGGGGGCCTCTTTTTTTATTTGTTTATTTTCTGTTGCTGTCAAATCTGTTCTGAACATGGTGGACCCTAGGTGTGAGAGGAGAACTGCTTCCTGGTGTTTTCACTGGGGATGACCTCCAGAAGCACATGGACAGACTATCTCCTGGGGAACCCGTGGGTTTGCTTTTACAACCAGTCATTTGCCTGGAGATTGAGCGTTCAACCATCTGCTCCACCCAAGCATCATAGGACCCCTACCCTGTCCTGTATTTTGTTTTTGTTTTCTCCACCATTCCATTACCAAAACTTGTGAGTCTTGGCAAGATCTTTCCTTCCAAACTCTGAACTGTTCTTACACACTTCTCCTTCTCATGTCAAGCTACCATACAGCATTCACATAGACATTTTCATCTATCACTGAATATTTATCCCATTCTTCTGCTTACCTATAAGTATTTCTGCAGGCTGACAAAGTCAATAGGAATTCCCCCGCTGGCATTGAAAGTACCAATGTGACAATGACATGGATGTAGCCTTCCAGCCTTGATATGACTGATCTCCTATATGGACTGAATGATCCATGAACACAAGGTTAAATCAAGTCTTTCCTTCTTGCTATAATGTTCTCTCCAGTTCTCTCTCAAAATTCATGCAGATTTATAACTGCCAGTATCCTCAATATTTCCTCCTTCTTCTGAGCTCTGAAAACACATTGAATGGACATCCCTCATGACATTTATCCCATTCTATCTTGCATGATGAGTTTAAGTAAGCATATGAACTTAAATCTGTTGTTTAATCCACACATGACTTTGAGCAATTACTAGTCTTCTTTATAGTTCAGTTTCCTTATCCAAAAAAAAGGTGGAGGTGATAAGAGTAAAAGTCGTAGACTTGTGAATATTAAATTAATGTATGTGAAGTCCAGGAAATAGTAGTGCCTGGTACATAATTTCTCAAAGTGCTCAATTATTTTTTCTCCTCATAACTCTCACACTAAGAATGTAATATTTCATGAACCTGCTGATATTACATAGACATTACGGGAAGAGAAGGAGAGATGGAATGATCAACTAATAAAATGGGATGGAGTGAAGGAATAAAGCGGGAAGGAGAAAGGGCCAGGAGGAAGGGAGGAGGAAAGGAAGAAAAGAATGGGGCTAAGGTGAAGAAAACGGGGCTACCTTAAAAGTTGACTCATGTTGAATTCAACCAAAGACTTTTCTGCTGGGAAAAAAAATAATCCTTGCAGCACATCCAGATCCAGCATGTCCAAGTCTTCAAAGTATTTTTTCATATAATGCAAAAGTTATTGACACGTATTATTTTATACATGGAGCATGAAGCATTTGAGCATCAAATAAAGAGTCATATACCAGTATTTCACTGAGAATGTCTACTGAAACACACACATGTACACACACAAATGCACAGTCATAAACATTATCTAGCCAAGCAAATTTCCTAAGAATTCAGCATGTTGACATTCTAGTCAGGGATAGCTGATATCTCTTCTAATAAGCATGGCAAGATGTTCTGATCCAATAAAATTATTTGGATTTTAAAGAGGGAATCAATTGTAAAGAGCTACATATTACCTTCTCCCTAGGGTATGGACAACAGGGAAGTGGGTGAAGGGACACATTGGACAGTGTGTGATATGACACATTGGACAGTGTGTGATATAAAAGCACTAATAATTTATAAATTATCAAGGGTTCAAAAGGGAGGGAGAGTGGGGAGGGAGGGGAAATATAAGGAGCTGATATCATGAGATTAAGTAGAAGGAGGATGTTTAAAGAATGGTGATGGCAACAAACGTACAAATGTGGCTTGCATACAATAGATGTATGTATTGATTGTGATAAGAGTTGTATAAGCTTCCAATAAAATGATTTCTTTAAAAATCCCTTAACTTCAGATATGAATAAATAAATGGCTGTTTTGAAGGCAGCTTTCATAATGTATAAATACATGTAATAATTCTGCTTCTAATTAATGTTTAAAATGGCAAGAGTAAATATGAATTATTATTACTGCTCACGTCAAATAACTCTTTGGAGACTTAACTCATATGTTGAAAATATTAAACATGATTGTTGTTACAAGAAATTATTAATACAACCAGAAAGAGTCGAAGCCATGTGGGAAAACAAACAAAAATATACAAAAGGGTTCAAATAAATTTTTATTTGAGACAAAATGGATAAATTGGGAAAATAATCATCTTTCTCTTTACAGTTTTCCTGTGTACTATGATTACCTTAAAAATGAGTGAAGTAATAGATGAGCTTTAAATTTCCACCCAAGGTACAATTCATCAGGCTATTTCTCCAGACCAAATGAATGTGCTGGGACACCACAGGTGCACCATGCGCAAAAGCGAACTAATTAACCAGCTTCTCTCTCACTCCAGACCTGTTGAGTCTTACCTTCTGTCCTAGATCACCCTTACAATGGAGCCTGTCCCACCCACTCTCCCAACCCTCTCTCAAAGCTCTGTCCCCTCACACAGCTTTGCCCACTTGCATCAAACACCAGGACTGGTTTCCCTGCAAGCCTATAATGCTTTTCAAGATATTAAATACTACACAGAAAATTTTCTGTCAAAGTTACCAGCCCATGGAAGAAAGTCTGTCAACTTGTATCTCACCTTCCCAGTTGAAAATCATAGCAACCGCCACCTTCCTGGTCTGGCTGAATGATTTTACTTCATGTCTACATCACAAACTTGCCAATAATAATGGGGATGACCCAGGACTGGGCAACCGAGTGATGTGTTATTCATAAGATAATCACGAGGCAGAGACCACTCAATGACAACATATGGCGCATGCATGCCTTTTATTTTAGTTAAAAATGTGGGTCCCTGGCCTGATCCTGATGTTGCTCCCTGCCCTACATACACCTCAACCACAGAACTTAATCACATGGTCCTGAGGTGATCGTTTATTTATAATCATTGTTGTAATGCTTCTCAAAGTCCAGACCTGGATCATATTCTGATTTACATCTGGGTCATCTAGTATAATGTGTAAATAATGAACATGCACAAAAAAAACATTCATTAAGTAAATGAAGAAATGAAAGTCATACTTGTCTGCCAGAATTAATTCATCCTGCTCTCTTTGGGAGAGGGGGAGAGGATAGGGGAAACTGTCAATTCTGCAAGATTATTCTTGTTGCAAAGACAATTGTCTTTTGTTAACCATCTCATGTTGCCTTCACAATAGAAATCACTTTATAAGTAAAAGAAACCTCAGAACAACCTTTTGTACAGAAGCACAAAGAGAATGTCAATGATTTAAATATACTGAAAACTCTACACGCACCTTTTTCTTTCTCAAACTTCTGTTCTCTCACATGGCTCCCCTCACTGCCTTCAGATACAGTACCTCTCCCCTGCCCCCGCAAACTTACAGTGCTTTTGGAGATATTTGGTGGCATGTTAAATTTTGTGACAATTTCAGACTCAACAAGTTTTCTTCTAATAAACTCATTCTCTTATACAGCCAATGTGTTAGGCATGTTTGGGAGTATCTGCCTTTGGTGGCTAATTTTCTGTGTCAGTTTAGCTACATTACAATCCCTAACTATTCAATCAAACTTGATTTTTAGGTGTGAGAGTGAAAATATGTTGCAGTCTGATCATATCTACCATCAACTGACTTTAAGAAAGGGTGATTCTTCTATAATCTGAGTGTGCTCCTTCAGTCCATTGAAATCCTTGAGAGCAAAAAAGGTTTCCTTAAGAAAGAAGAATTTCTTCTCCTGAATGACACTATTAGCTTGTGCCTGAAAAGTTTAGACTGGCTAGTCAACGTCCACAATCATGTAAGCTAACTCTTTGTGACAATATGAATGCAAAAAAATGCAAAGAATTTTTTTCTGTATATGTGTATGTGCATATGTTTCTGTCTCTCTAGTATATATACGAGACTGTGACCAAAACTTGATGGGAAAATAGAATTAAAAGGTAATGGAATTTCTTACTTGACCCTTTTGAAATGTGTGTGTGTGGTGTGTGTGTGTGTGTGTGTGTGGTATGTAGTATATATATGACTGCCATCAACTCAATGCTGACTTATAGCAACCCTTGTGGGTTTCTGAAACTAACTGTTCATGGGAGTAGAAAACCCAGTCTTTCTTTTGTGGAGCTGCTGGTGGTTTGAACTGCTTATCAGGTAGCTTGCAGCCCAAAATGTGATCACTATACCACCAAGCCTGCAAATATGGATATATCGCAGGTGCCATCAGACCAATCAAACAAAAAGGACATCTTATTTGGTAGAAAGCCTTCAAAATTAAGGGAAGCCTCAATAAGATGAATTATCACAAAAACTACACCAATGCATACAAACATGACAGTAATAATGGAGAGGGAGCAGGAGCTGGCAACACTGACTTGTGTTAAGCGTAAGATAATCATGAGGCAGAGAAAACTCAATGTCAGCTAATAATATATGACTCATACCTATAACACCACTGTAATACTGCTATTTTTTATTAGACCTGGGTCTCTGCTGCAAAAGCAGATACATTTTCTCTCCAGCACCTTAAGATATGCTGACTTGCTTCAGAGGCATAGGAAGTATTAATCTAATTTTGTTCCTTGACATTTAGAATTCTAATACTTAGGAAATCTCCAAGGGACTTTGTGACTACTTGGAGACTAAAAATGAAAAAAAAAGTCAAGCTACATAAAGTAAAAGTTGGAGAGAAATATAAATAAGATGTCTGAGGGTAAAAAGTGGGAGGCAGCAAAAGACAGAAAAGTTTCCTGAATTATTTTTTGGTGCCTGATGTATTTTTCTAGTACCCCCTGTGATGTTCTTCATAAGGCAGTTGTAATGATTCTTCCTTAGAGCTAAGACATTCATGCTCAAACTATGCTAATCTAAAATTATGAATATATTTCAACTCCTCTCCAACCCCTTACATGAAATCAGTCACTAATTTCTATAGGATCCACAGATCTTACATCTAGATATTCAGTTCGAAGTTCTAAGTTTGCTCTGCAATTCTAGCTTTCCTTGCTGCTAATGCAGACTGTAAATTAACCTCTTTGATGACCTCAGCCTGTCATATTTCTCTCTTTTCTGGTCCATCTAATCTGTACCAAACACTACATATTAATTATACAAAGGCTAACTCCCCATGTTACTTTCTAAATAAAAATTATTTGAAGTCTCTATCACTCAACAAAGTAATGGAAACTCAATTGTTGGGCTCTTAAGTGCTTACATAAAATGTTCTTCATAATTCTCAATTTCATCTATATCATATCATGTTATTCAAGTTAAAACTGGATCCCTTACACCCCATACTCAATTAAGTTTATCCTTGCTATACTATTCCTCCTTAAAAGCCTAGTCTTCTCATTCCACTCCAATTGTCACTGCCAATTATCCTAAAAAGCTATCATTCCTTCCTTGAAAGGATTTTTTGTTTTGTTTTTTCTGAAGTGCTCTTTTCTATTAATTGGCATTAATACATATATAAAATCATTCCAATCACAACAGAATTGTACATTTGCTACCACAATCTGTTTCCAAACTTTCTTTTTTTGTCAGGACCCCTTGATGCCATCACCCCTACACCCCGATAAGAGGTCATTTTTTTTAATCATTTTATTGGGGGCTCATTGAGGGTGATGATGGCAACAAGTGTGCAAATGTGGCCTGCGTACAATTGATGTAGGTATGGATTGTGATGGGAGTTGTATGAGCCCCTAAAGGATTTTTTATTGCTACAAAATGATATAAAACTTTATTAAACAAAAAGGATCAATTCTGAAACTATTTTTTCTTGATATGTTCTCCATTTGGGTCTACACACTTCTTTTATTAAATCATTTTATTGGACCCTCAATAAAGGTTTTTTAATGAATTTTAGTGCAGTATTCATCATTCAAATTTCTCAAACCATAATTTCTACTTCATTTAGACTATAAATTCCTTGAAAGTAAAGTATATACAAAGGGGTATCCTCCCAAAAGTGAATTTTCTTCTTTTTAAATGTACATATTCAATTTTTTCCCAAACAACTTTATCTCCTTCAAAATACCCTCCATTTCACAGAATACATTAGTCAAATCTGTAATTCCATTCTTGGAAACATTTTTTAAATGAATCTGTTTGGATGGATAACAGGATTTCACTTTTTTTTCTTTATTTCTTTTACATTATCAAATCACTGTACTTTCAAGTTCCTCTTCTTTCATGGAAACAAAAAGAAATGACACAGAAAAAGAATTTACACAGAGTGAGATCAAGTGAGTAAAATGCATGAGGCAAGAGTGGCACACTGTTTTGTGCACAAAACTGACACACTGAGATGTCTCTGACACCAAAAAGAGGTTGTTTTTGTCACACACTGTTACGCAATCTTTTCAGACCCTCTAAATAGAAAGTTGATTAACAATCTGACCTGGTGGAATGAACTCCAAATACACTATCCCCCTCATATCCAAAAATGAATGTCTTCTTGATCTTTGATTTTACTTGACGAACTTTTGGGGGGTACGGTGAAGATGGCATCTTCCATTGGCTTAATTGTTGTTTGCTTTCAAAGCTGTAAGAATGACATCATGTCTCATCACCAGTAATGACCTGGGGGAGGGCATCTGGGTCACTTTGGAACTGTTCTTTCAAAGCAGGACATGTTTCCTCCATTCAGTGCTCATTTTGCTGCTCAATCAGAACCCGAGGCACAAAGTTCAGAGCAACTTTTCTCATTCTCAAATTTTCTGTTCAAATTTGCTGAGTCAAGTTCCAGAATAGCCCAGATAACTTCCCTATCCCTTCCATGGTTGACGGAGAACAAGTGCATGGACCTTGTCAAACAATCGACATGTGACCTTTTTTGAAATGAGAAAGCCATTCATACACTGGAGTTTTTTTCTCTGTGCTGTCCTTGCAACCTATATTCAATATTACAACAGTTTCTGCAGCATTTTTCCCAAGCAGGAAACAAAATTTCACAGCCACATGCTGCTCTCTTAAATCCACCACCACAAAAAATGAGGTTGGAACAAAACTGGTTTTATGAAAAAATTCACTGTGATCAGAGAGACCCTTCCCAGGAGATGCCACTGGGTATATGAACTCAGAGTTAGTTGTTCTATGCACGTCTAGTGGGGGAAGTGCTTACTATGAAAGCTCCACCAAGTGGACCTTTTTTCCATTTTTTGTACCCGTTGGTGTTTATATCTCCTGAAATGGTGTTCTGGGCATAGAAAAAAACTAAAGAAGAAGAAAAGGAAGAAGCAGGAGCTACTGTACATTGTCTAAGAGGACATAGTTAGTCAGTGGCAGAACAGAAACCAGATCGACAGTATGCAACAGAGTGTCCTTGGAGTATAGAACTGAAAAAGGATGGAATTGGGTCCTTACACTTATATGTACTCCTTTTTACAGAATATCTGGATTTGGATGACTGCATAAATACCAGGCTTAATGAGAAAAATTTAAGCAAATTTTAACCAACACCTTTAACCAAATCTTAACTTCTTTCTTAAAAGAGAAAGTCCTCTTTAACTGTTTTCACAACTACTTATTCTTTCCCCATTACTTTGAAAACTAAGAATGAAAGGCAACATATTTGTATAACCTTCTACAATCACAAAGTGCTCTTCAACATTATCTCATTTCTTATAATCATCCAAGGAAAGGCCAGAGTTCATTTTAAAGATTTGGTAATTGTTGCATTTGAAGGTTAGATGCATATTAAAGAGAAGATAAAATGTAAATCAAGCTCTAGTCTCAGCTGAAAATGAAATCTCTGGAAGAATGAATTTAGTAATAAGCTGTCCTTAAAGAATCTGATTATAGACCTCTACAGTCTATTACAACACCTTCCTACAAAACACACATAACACACAGCCATTAAAAATGATCCCTGTAGTACATGATATGTGACGTCTTCCCTGTGTGCATATCTCTGTATGTGCACTGCTCTTTAAACTTAAAATAATTTGATTTGGAATCCAATCTGAGTATGATCTAATTGACAGAACATGGAGAATTCTATTTGCTAAATAGATTCCAGTCAATGATGTAACAGTTAGGATGCAGACAAACATATTGGGATACAGAGGGACACAATTTAATATTTAAAAAATCACCATGGAAAAATCCCTCCATATGCATTGAATTTTTTATTTTTTTAATATTTCTTTTAAATATGAAAAAAAGCACAGGATGAAATTAAGAAGGCTAGGAATTTTGAGAAAAGTCTCTTAAAAGAAAGATAAAGATAAAATAAGAGAGCATATGTTTTAAGAGGAAGTGAAAGAAATTTAAAAATGCAAACAACACGTTTGGAAAAAAACTATAATTAATATCTTCTGAAAGAAAAGAAGAGATTTTTATCCACAAAATGGAAACAGGAAACAATGAAGGATTCAGTATTCTTAGACTTTTAAAATATGACATGGAAACTGAAAACACCATATAAGAATAACAACAAAACCTGGGGAAAATCTTCAGAAAATAGAACAAATACAAAAGTTTGGAAATCAAATTAGAAGAGTTAGAAGATAAATCAACAGGATCCAACACCTTATAAGAGTTCCCCAAAACAAAAAATGAAAGTAACATTTATTTCAAGAAAATTATGGAATACATATACTAGAGATTCCACCACATTGATTTAAAATATTTACATCAAGCTATTCATTGTGAACTTTTTAGACCCTTGAACAAACATCATACATTAAAGGTTTCCAGAGATAAAAAAGAAAGAAAGAAAGAAAGAAAGAAAATGAACAAAAACAAATCACACTCAACTGATTGGGAAGATGAGTGGTGCCAGGAAATATGATCATGGAAACTGAAGAAAATGTAATGATGCCTTTAAAAAGTCTTAGTGGAATGATCCCCAGATAAGTTTACTGTTCCTACCCCAATGATCAGCCATATTTATGCACAGAGTAAAGGCATCATCAAGCATGCAAGACCTCACATATATGTACCCCTGTGTTCTTTCCCTGTGCAAAACTCCTCTGAGCATTAATAAGCAGGAGATGCAATATTCGATGTTTAGGACAATGGAGCAACAAGGATATCATGATGACAGGAGGGCAGCAGTTGTAGAGGACAGCTGGCCCAGATTGGAGTGAAAAACCAATTATCACTTTCCAAAAACCAATTACAAACTCTGCCTCCTGCTTCCAATTCTAAGTCCATTCTGGAGGAGAAATTACAGATGTATTATGACTGGCAAGTAGAGAATTAGCAAAATGAATCCACCATCGCCACCTATTGGTTTAATAATTATTAAACCCGGAAATCAAGGCAAAAAATATGAAAACCATGTTCAAAGTGAAATTGATGGTTAGATTGTACTATAATTATTAGATGTCTCAGCTAAGATTTATTTAGCCCTAATAAGGTGAAATATTATTATTGTCTTACAATTGTTCAGAGAGGACAGAGCTAAAACCTCTTCTTTCTTACTTTCAAGTTAATGAGCAAAATCTGAAACTGAAGAAATAGCATAATATGCTTAATATTTAGAAAAATGAACATGAAAACCTGAAAAAATGAAGAACTGGGAATAAGTAAGACAGAAAGTGTATCTTGTTTCTAGTATCTGCCCCCCAATATTTATTAAAACATGTGCATATACATATATACCCCATACAATTAAAGTTTCATAACAAGAAGAATTGGCCATTTTTAAGGTTTATGAGCACTTTTAAAAGGTTTTGTATTTGCTCAGACTTGATTGCACATAACTATATTTGAGCATTTATACACACATATGTCTTCTACAGATTATGCCCACAATACATGCCTATATTTTCTGTCTGGAGAAAAATGTATGCTGCACACAGATGATTTCTACAAGTCTAGCAATAACTGTCTCCTCCTGAAAGTTTAGAGTTTACAAATTTGGCAGCATTTCTTTAAATCGTAAGTCATAACTCAGTGGGATTCAGTTGAAAAAAATAATGATTGTTCACAAAATAGTTCATGAACCTACATATGAACCCTTGATTGTGTGTTCAGTGAAATATATTGTTTAAAAATGCCATTTCCTGAAGAGAGGGTATGTGGCAGTTACATAATCTCATGTCAACTTGATAAATAGAATGAAGGGGAGAATCTAACCTGTTGCCTTCTTATGGATATGGCCTTCTCAGAGCTTTCTGGGAACTTTTTTCTTCCACCCTAAAGGGACACACTCTCTCTTTTCTGCCTAACTTTCCTGCAGTTGAGACACCTAGAATGCTGGAGGAGCCGCATAGAGACCCATACCAGCACTGAGATGCCACCACTGCCAGGAGATCCGCAAGACTTTCCAACCACCGGCCTGTGAGCTTCCTGAATAGGACATCATTGCATGTGCCTGAATAGGAATTCATGGACTAATATTGGACATTTGGGCTAATATCAAACTTAGGAACTTGAGCTGAACTGGGCTGGGATGTTTTATTGCTGCATAATTACTTCTCGATAAAAAGTTCTCTCTTACACATATATGAGTGTCAATGAATTTGCTTGTCTAATCAACCCGGTCCAAAAAAAGGTGATACAATAAGGTGTGTACTAATAAAAGATGGTTTTTAGAGTGTCTATACATGAAAAAATCAAGTGTTAACATGAACTCATTTTAAAAATCCTACTTCTGGGTAAATGAGAGAGAAACCCAATGAGGGGGAAATCACAAAAAAAAAAAAAAAAAAAACCACCTACAGGTGGCTTTTGTTCTTTGAGTTTATTTTTTTCTTCTTCTTCATGAAAAGAACTAGCCTGAAATGTTACCTGCTCAATAGAGTAGTTAATTATCTATCTTGTTGCTAAGGCATTAATTGCTGAGATTATACAACATTGTGTTAGTTAATCTCCTCTGGAAAACAGAGTCCAAACAGTTTAAGATGAATCTGCACTTTCTTTTTCAAATTAACCATGTAAAATTCACTCAGGGAGCATATATTCAATCAAATAAAAGAAGAAAAAAGCATATTATTCTGCCATGCCTCTCAGAGACTATTACTAAAGGCATTCGTATTAAAGGTACACAGCCTTCTAGAAAAAAGGCATGATTCAGGTGAGTTTTTCTGCCGTTGCTCTGAAAATTGCCCTGCAGTAGGCTTGTAACTCTGAGGCTTCAATTGTATTTTAAGACATCCTTTTCTTCTTCCACATATTCCATTGACCACTTAAAAGGTTCACCATTGTACAAGCATCTGTTTAATGACCTCTACATGTCAGCTAACAACCACTTACTTGTTTGTCAGTTTGTTGTATTGCAGGAGGTTGTGTGTTGTTAGGGTGCTGGCAGCTATGTCACTGGTATTTCAAACATGGGCAGAGTTGGCCACAATGAACAGATGTCAGCACAGATTCCAGAGTAAGAACCGATTACGAAGAAGAATAGACTGTCCACGTCTGAGGAATTAGCCACTGAAAACCTTTGGATAGAATCAACATTATCCAATACTGAAAGTCTAATGAATAGAATCAGAACATTGTCAGATAGAATACTAGAAGACAAGCCCCTCAGGTTCGAAGTCTCAAAATATAAGTGAAGAGCTGCCTTCTCAAAATAGAATCAGCCATAATGATACGAACACAGCAAAGCCTGTAGGAGAAGACTCTTTGCAAGCTTCAATTTCTGATGCAGCAGAGCACATGAGAACAAATGAAAATGGAGGAAGAGCGAATGACGTGCATCCTGGCCCATTGAGCCTTCAGGACGATATTCCCACTCAGAATAGCTAAAGCACAAAGAGGACTATACGGCCGGCCCCACTATGAAATATGGCTACCCTCCCTGACCCAAGGTCTATCGGGGCCAGGATGAAGAAGCAGGGTCAAGATTATACCCTGTCGGACACAACCATACCAATGCAAAGCACTAAGAGTGTGCAACAGAGCATGGAATCACAGATGAAGTGCCGAGGATATACTTTGGGGCCAAGGTATTGGCACCCCATCCGTCTCAACTGGGGGTCACTCTAGGAGATCAATTTAAGGTCTTGAACTTTATACAGGTTTTTATATTGCTATTATTTTTATTATTCTGTTACATATTGTATAATACATTGAGGGGGGTTCTTGCTGTTGTTATCATTGTTTTATTGGCTTCAGTTGCTCCATTTTAGGAGACCTTTTTCGTACATATTGTTACCTCTGCAGGTCTATCTAGACAAGATAGACTGGACAAAGTGGTTGGAGGTGAAAATGACAGGACTGATGGTTCCACGGGAGGGGACATGGAAAAGGGGGAGGAGGGGAAAAGGTGGTGATGCTGACCAGTGCAAGAAAAAGGGAATAACAATTGATACAAATGCAGGGACAAGGTGGGTGAGAGAAGACCAATAGGGATTGATTAAGACTAATATAACAGAGAGAAAAAAACTGAAACCCAAATGGAGACTGAGCATGATAGTGGGACAAGATGGAAGCAAATGGAAATAGAGGAAGGAACTGGGGGATAATGGGCTTTTATAGAGTTTCAAATACAGGTATGTACATAGGGGCATATATTTATAAGTGAGGATGAGGAAAGAGATTAACGTGCATACTTGTAGGGTTAGTAGTAGGACAACAGATGAACATTGGACCGCCACTCAAATATCTCCTCGGTTCAAGAACACTCTGTTCTATTAAATTGGCATTCAAAGATGCTCACCTTTCTGACATGATCACTGAAGACAAATGTGTGCATAAGCAAAGGTGGTGAAGAAAGTTGATGGTGCTCGGCTATCAAAAGATGGAGCATCTGGAGTCTTAAAGGCTTGAAAGTAAACAAGCAGACATCTAGCTCAGAAGCAACAAAGCCCACATGGAAGAAGCACACTAGCTTGTGGAATCATGAGGTGTCAAAGGGATTAGATATCAAGCTTCAAGAACTAAAAAGCATAACATTGCATGCTCACTTTCCTGATATGATTGCTGAGAACAAATATGTCATAAGCTAATGTGGTGAAGAAAGCAGATGGTGCCTGGCTACCAAAACATATAGCATCTGGGGTCTTAAAGGCTTGAGTAAACAAGCTGCCATTCCACTCACAAGCAATAAAACCCACACGGAAGAAGCACATCAACCTGTGTGATCATGAGGTGGTAAAGGGATCTGGTGTCAGGCATCAATGAGCTAAAATTATATTGCTATTAATAAGGGGGAGTACAGATTGGGGACCCAAGGCCCATCAATAGGTGAGGTGACATCCTTTTGCAGAGGGGTTACAAGTTGGAGATAAGCCCGTTAAAATACAGGGTAGTAGCAATGAAATATGCAACCTTCCTCTAGTTCCCAAAAGCTGCCTCCCACCCACTATCATGACCCCAATTCTACCACATAAATCCACCTAGACCAGGAGATGTACAGTGCAGTTGGAAACATGGGAAATTTAGAATAGATGATCCATCAAGACGAGTAATAGGAGTGGTAATACCAGGAGGGTGGAGGGAGGGAGGAATAGAAAGGGAGAAACAACTTCAGGGATCTACACATAGCCTCCTCTCTGGGACACGGACAACAGGGAAGTGAGTGTTGGGACACATTGTACAGTGCACAGTATGAAAAAATAATAATTTTTAAATTACTAAGGGTTCAAGGGGAAGGGGTGGAGGAAAGGTAATATAGGGAGCTGATTCTGGGGGCCTAGATGGAGCGAGGATATTTTTAGAGTGATGATGACAATAAGTGTGTAAATGTGGCCTGCATACAATTGATGTTTGTATGGATTGTGATGAGAGTTGTATGAGCCCCCAATAAAATGATTCATTTAAAAAAATCTGTTAATAGGGCTGAGCCCTGGTGGCGTAGTGGTTGTGCGCGGGACTGCGGCCCACTGGGACTGAGGTTCAATTCCAGCAGTGGGGCTGGGCCTCCTATTCCCACCACCAGAGAGCAGTGCAGCAAAAAAAATAATTGCTAATAATTGGAACATGGAATGTACAGGGTATGAAATAGTGAGCTAAAGTAGACTGTCTTGTTTTCTTCATGTATTCGGCCATTTTTTAATTAGAAAACCATGTCTACACTATGCTGGAAATGACATAGCCCAGAAGAATGGCCATACATTCATCATCAAAACAGATATTTTGGGCTGAGCCCCGGTGGCATAGTGGTTGTGCGTGGGACTACGGCCCACTGGGATGGAGGTTCAATTTCAGCTCCATGGAGCAAAGGCTGGGCCTTCTACTCCCACCACCAGAGGGCAGTGATCCCCAAAACAAAAACAAAAAAACCCTGATATTTCAAGCTCTATCTTGAGTACAAGGCTGTCTGTGACAGGATTCTATTGATCAGCATTCAAGGAAATCAAATCAATAAGATTATTATTCAAATCTATGCACCAACCGTAAAAGCTAGGTATGAGGAAAATGAAGAGTTCTACCAAAATCATCAGCCTGAAACTGATCAAGCATGTGATCAAGATGCATTGATAATTATCAGTGATTAGAATGCAAAAGTTGGAAACATAGAGGAAAGAACGATCGTTGGAAAATATGAACTTCATGGTAAAATGAAGCAACAGGTTGCATGATAGAATTTTATAAGATCAATAGCCTGCTCATAGCAAATACATTTTTTCAGTAACACAAAAGGCAACAATACACATGGATTCATCCTGATGGACTACACAGAAATTAAAGTAAAGATGACTGTGGGAAGAGATGATGGAGAAGTTCAATTTCAGCAACTAAAACCAGGCCAGTCAGTGACTGTAGAAGTAACTACCAATTGCTTCATATTAAAGTTCAAGGTGAAGGTGCAGAAAATTATAGCAAGTCCACAAGAGTCCAGAAATGACCTAGCTCATATCCCATCTGAATTTTCAGAACATCTCAAGAATAGCTTTGAGTCTTTGAAAACTAGTGACAAAAGAACCAATGATCTGTGGGAGGACATCAAGGACATTTTTCATGAAGAAAGCAAACAGTCATTAAAAAACATAAGAATGAAAGAAAAAATAAAAGTGATACCAGAAGAGATTCTGAAACTTGTTCTTAATCGGAGCAGATAAGGCAAATAGAAGAAATGGGGAAGGAAAAGGAGCTGAACAGACCATTTCCTAGAGCGGCAAAAAGAAAACAAAAGAAGATAATTATGATGGTCTTAAGTATAGATTAAAACACAATTAAAGAAGATCAAAATCCCCACAACTGGCCCAAAGTGCAACATCATGTTAAATGAAGAAAAGGTTAAAGCTGCCAAGAATTTCCTCCTGCTTGGGTCTATAATCCGTGCTCACGGAAGCAGCACTCAAGTGATTGAATGAGACCACGCACTAGGTAAATCTGCTGCACAAGACCTCTTTCAAGTGTGGAAAGGGGAGGAGGTGACTTTGAGGACTACAGTGTGCATGACCCAAGCAATGTGTTTTCAATCACCTCTCTGTGAAAGTTAGACATTGAATAAGGAAGACCAAGGAATAGCCTGTGTATCTGGCTTACGGTAGGAATATTCAAAGTACCACAGACAGCCTAAAGAACAAACAAATCTGTCTTAGAAGAAGTATAGCCGATGCTCACAGAGAGAAGGATGACGAGACTTTGTCCCATGCTCTTTGGACATATTGTCAGGAGAGACCAGTCCCTGAAGAAGGAGATCATGCTTGGCAAACTGGAGAGGCAGGGAGAAAGAAGAAATCCTTTAAGGAGATGGACTGATACAGTGACAGCGACAATGGGCTCAAACACAAGAAGAGTTGCAAGAATGATGTGAGACAGGTTAATGTTTTGTTTTGTTATACATAGCGTCATTCTGGTAGAATCGAGTGAATGTTACCTAACAACACATATCGACTAAAGTAGCTCTGTAATCAATGGTGGGATTCAAATAGTTTAACTAAATGGCTCACTACCTTAATTGCTGTTTTAATTATTAAAAATATATATGCCAAGGATAGTTTTTATTTCACCCAGTTAATACTTAAATCAGAATAATAAAAGAGGTATACAGTGGCTTGAAGATAATCAAGCTGCCATCTAGCTGAGAAACAAGAGTCCACATGGAAGAAGAACAGCAGCCTGTGTGATCGTGGGTTATTGAAGGGATCAGGTATCAGGCAACAAAGACACAGAACAAAAAATCATATCGATGTGAATGAGGGAGAATTCAGAGTGGAGACCCAAAGCCCATCTGTAGATAATGGGAAATTCCCTTACAGAAGGGTCACATGGAAGAGACAAGTCAGTCAGGGTGCAGTGCAGCAACAATAAAACTTTCCTCAAGCTCTTTAATGCTTTCTCCCACCATCATGACCCCAATTCTACCTTACAAATACTTCCCTCCCACTATCAAGACCCCAATTCTACTTTATAAATCCAGCATGTACAAAAATACAGATAAGAACTAGAAATACGGTACAAGGGGGAAAAAAGAACTAAAAACACGGGGAATCCAGGACAGATAAACCCCTCAGGACCAATAATGAGAGTAGAAATAACAGGAGGGGAAGAGAAAGGTGGGGAAAGAAAGGAGAACCAATCACAATGATCTACATATAATCCCCTCCCAGGGGAAGGAACAACAGAAATGTCGGTGAAGGAAGACATCGGTCAGTGTAAGACATGAAAAAAATAATGATAATTTATAAATTACCAAGGGTTCATGAGGTAGGGAGGGTGGGAGAAGGAGGAGGGAAATGTGGATGACAGTAGATGACAATTCTACAAAGGGTCAGTAGAAATAAAAGGTCTTGAAAATAATGATGGCAACAAACGTACAAAAGTGCTTGACACAATGGATGTCTGGATTATGGTAAGAGTTCTATGAGTCCCCAATAAAATTATTTTTAAGAAACTCTTAAATATTCATGGAAAATATTAAATAGACCTGACAAAGCAGTAAAACTGTTATTTAAGATATTCTCATTTTGCTTCTTTTATTGTTGTCCTCACTTGCAAGATTCTTTGCCTTTATCCTAACATCATTGGCTGCATGGTTTCTCCTTCATCATGTTTTCACTGTAGGAGCAGGATTCCATTCCTTTAGAGGTAGGCTCAGTTTACATTGTGTTTGGTTGATTAGAAATAGAAGATTTCTCTTCCCAGATCACATGGTCATTAACTTTGAAAAAACATTTTCCATTTTGGCTGAACTTCCAGTAATTGTTCTGACCATAGTTTAACCCTTTGAATACCTTCAGGCATTACTTAATTCACTCCTAACATCTCATGGGAATTTGGGGCAAGACACTGATGACAGAGGGTTACCCTCTGGTTGTTACGCACCAACAGTATTCCAAGTACTGTGGCCCAGCCTACACCAAGCCCACAAAGAAAGAGCAAGCCTTTTCTCTGTCCTTCAAAAGATCTCAATCGAATAAGGAAGGAAAAAGCAAGCCCATAGCTGCACGAGTGTGATATATGGATATAATGAAACACTTCACTACTATTTTTAAGAATAAATTATGGGTACATATAACAACATGAATAAATGTGACTAATGTAATACATTAAGAGGACAAGTAACTTGAGAGAGATTAACACAGCATGATTCCATTTATATAAGATGTCAAGTGGCTTCAAAACTGAACAATCTGTTGTTTAGGGAGACAAATATAAGTGATAAAATTATAAAGAAAAACAAGAGAGTGTTAAACACAAAGTTCAGAGTAGTGATTTACCCTCAGGAACCCCCGAACTCTCTAAAACATCACTTCTGTTTTCTCCTAGTCAACAATCTGCGGTGACTGTCCACTGAATCTCACAGAGTTCTACTGCTTCAGAGAAGTCCTTATTGCCCAAAAGTAATAGCCATTTTCTATTTATAAATTTAATGGTTATCCAATTTGTTATGTTTATACTATCCATATATTTTATGGATTTTATCCTATAAACTACTTAAAATTTACAATAAGATGCTGTTTGTTTTTAATGGCATTATCAGGAAGTTATATGGAACTTGAGTATTCCTAAGACTTCTTCCAGTAGATGACAATTTCTGCAGAATAGAAAGTTTTGACCTATTGACTGCATCTTCCCTCTCTTTAGTGCTTGCAGATCCTTCGCTCCTCTTCCATCTTGTCTCAAATCGCCTCAAACCACTCATTTTGCCTGAGATTCCACACTGTGGATTGCTCAAGGAATTGCTGCCTCTTTTTAAGTGAAATAAAATATCTCTGAAAACTATGTGGTCACCCTTAGTACCTTTAAAAAAATGCTGGAAAAATGCACTTGACACAACAAATTTTAGCAATAGTCATGCTGAGCTCAAAGAGCCAGCAATCATGTACAGAATATAAATTAATATACACTGATGTCATTAACAACTTCTCTTGGTAAAATAGTGTGTGTGTCGGGTTGCGGGGGGTGGGGGGGGAATGTAGCAGTGGAATATGTTGTCCAGATGTTTGAAGGAGGTG
The DNA here is from genome assembly GCA_004026705.1 of Nesogale talazaci. NCBI lineage: Eukaryota > Metazoa > Chordata > Mammalia > Afrosoricida > Tenrecidae > Nesogale > Nesogale talazaci. Next base: position 48,949 of record PVJH01010688.1, on the reverse strand, counting down.
CAGTTCAAACAAACTGGCAACATGCCTAACACAAAAGAGCAATTAAAGTTTTCATATGATCAAGATTTACACTGACTTAAAGCAAAATTATAAAGTGGGCAATGTTTCAGATTGCTGGAAAGTGTCAAAAGTCTGGCATCCTCCCTCCAATTCCTTATGTATGCAGCAAAGACATCCGAAATATCACTATAGAGTTTCTCTCTGGACTTACAATCCGTAATAAGTACCTCTGATTTCTGATTCAGCTAGAAAAGTCTTCCTTTTCCCCAGTTAGCATGTACAATGCTATCTGCATATATTGTTCATGTTGTTTCCCACCTCAAATGTCCTCTTCTCAATTCTACTTCTCTGTTTTACATTGCAGAACTTTGCCCAAGTTTGCCTCCTAAACAATGGTTCTATGAAAACCTCAGTTCAGTTCAAAGTCATAAGTCCGATATTAGCCCATATGCCTGATATCAGTCTATAATATCTCCTTCTGACTCATGAAGTCACAGGTCCATGGGTGCAGAATCCCGGTGCTGGCAGAAGTCTCCCCATGGCTCCTTGCTTCCAGGGCTCAGGGTTCATCAACAGCTTCCAGTGGTAGCAGAAGCAACTCATCGCTGGCAGGGGTTTCTACGTGGCCTCTCCAGCTTCAGAGGTCTGGCTCCATCAGGGTCAAGCTGTGTGGCTTCTCTGGCTCTTCAGACGCTGCCATCTTGTCTTGTCCATGATTAATCGTCTCTGAGACTCCCAACAATTGGCGAGATAGCTTCTCATCTTCACAAGGGAAATATCGTGAGATTTCCCAGACATATCAGGAGAAAGCCATGCCCACACAAAGGCCTCATTGGCTACTCAATGGCTATCTCCAGATTAACAGGCTAGATACCACCCCTACATCTCAATCATGAAATTAACACAAGCACATGACTGCCACAATGGTGTTATTCTCTGAAGTCTCACGCTAATGAATGGTAGATTTTCATAGTAGATTCTGATTCATGATTCCATGTGTTGTACAGCATTACTATGAGTCAAAAGACTTTTAAGGTAATCTTCAGGAAAAACTTTTATTTGAGGCACTTCTCTTTTTCTTTATGAATATTACCTTAGTAAATTTTTTCTTAAAACATAATTTCATAAAAGGTCTCATATAGTTCTTATCCAGTTCTTATTCACACTTGTGAACCTATTTGTTCGTATCCAGTTCTTAGCCATTTGTGACACCCAGAAACTCCTTTCATATAATAGCCTTTATCCATGAACATGAATATCAAAAGCTGTGTATTTAAATATCCTAAATCCTCTTGTATCCTGTTCTTCATTTTATGTGTTCTACCTACTCTTCAGTGTTCTCAAATAATGTACCTATTCATTATCTGATTGTTGCTTGAGTGGATATTCATGAAGTTAATGCTTGAGATAGTTAAAGTTTATTGTGTCAATCTGGCCAATAAATACATGTGGGGTTAATTGAAGGGCAGAAAGTGAAATGGCTCAGTGAGCCTCTCTTTTTTAGTTCTCTGGTCTCTTGCATTGTGATACACAAAATCCCCAAGGAAAAGTCACTTGGACCTGCATTGTAAAGCCCTGAGTGCTGGAGTAGCCATGTGTAGACCCCTGCCAGCACTGAGATGTTTACATGTTCACCAATTCAGCTTTCCTCCTGCAGTCGGCGTCATTCCGTGTGCTTTGTGAGACAGAGGAAGACTGTGGATTGGTTTTAGACATACGGGTTAATGTTGGACTTGTGGTCTTGGGCCACACTGGCTTGGGATGTTTTCTTGATGTGCACTTACCCTTCATATAAAACTCTTTCTTATACATATGAGTTTGTGTGGGTTTGTTTCCCTAGTTTTCCCAGACTAACACAGTGTTATCTTTTTCAACTGTTTGTAGAGTTGATCATCCATGTTCCTTCTCTTCAGTATCCTCTCTTTTAAGGTAGCCCCAAACGCTGCCATCCAGTCAAATTGGACCCACGTAGGACAGAGTAGATCTGCCTCTGTGGGGTAGAAAGCCTCACCTGTCACCTGAAGAGCAGCTGGTAGTTTTGAATTGCTAATCTTTCATGTACCGGCCCAACCTTGAACCCCCTACACCGCTAGCTATGGTTGTTGTTTTTTGCCTTGATACAGATTGGTCTTACTATTTGACAAACTATCCCAGACTTGATGCCTTGAAGCAATATTGCATTTGATTAGTTCCTAGATTCTGTAGGTGAGAAGTTAAGGAAGTGCTCCGTTGGAAGGTTCTTATCCAGAGTCCCTCACGAAATCAGATATGGGGGATTCTGTCACTTATTAGGCAGGCCATTTTGGCAAATGTTGCATTTCAGTTTCCTTTTGCCATGCAATGGAAATGTTAATACCTACCTAGTCGATTGCTGGAGATGAAGAGCACCCAAATGAGAACAAGAAATGCTGTTAATTCGGAATGTGCAAGGGAACCAATTGCCATCATTTTCATTTGTAAGAGGCACAAGGTAAGCAGGGAGCAGGGAAACTTTAAACCTGTGGACAACAAAACCCTGAACTCAAGTTGATTCTGATTCATAGAGATCCTAGAGAAGATTTGAGCAGGGGAGTGGTAGCGGGGGAGGGGGGGGTGGAGCACGATCACATATACCCTGATTGGAGACTGTTGTCAGGAGGAGGTTAGGAACAGACTAACTAGAAATGAGGGTCCCCTATGATTAATTAAGGAGTAAATGTGGCTCTTCCTGGTTGGGCCTAAATTGAAAAAAAAAATGGGAGACAAAAGTTAGAAACTAGCAGATTAAACCTAACCATTTGGAAGTAATTGCCACGGAGTTTGTGTTTAGTTTCCTAGATTTGTTGCAGCAGATTGTGGGATAAAGTTTCATTTTATGGTATGAACCTTATCAATCTGTTTATACAACATTCACAAGAGGGCCCTGGTAGCAGGAATGTAGCCTAAGGTCATACTCAGGGTGGTTTTTGTACTGGCAGTTATGAGTCAGTACAGTTCATGATTGTTAAGCTATCACTACCCTACCAATCTTGTATACAGAGTTGTGTCAAATGTTAGAAATACAAGCGTACATAAAGTATAAAATTGTTTCTTTTCAGGTCTTTAACATCCAGGAGGAGAGGCAAGATTAACTTCTAAATTCTTGCTAGAAGCAATTTCATATGTATTCAACTAGATTCTATAAAACTACGAAAAGAGCAGTTTACACTGCTGATGATGAAAGGGAGTAGTTAGAATCTTAAAAAGGAAATTTGAAGCACAAAAGAATGAGGACATTTCAAATAGAAAACAAGTCCAGGGTTTTCACATTAAATACACACTGATACATATACACATGTCTATATGCATGTTAGTTGGTCTTTCTGGAAAATAGGGAGCATACAGCCATGTAGAGAATCTTCTACAGTAAGAATTCCACTCACCATGCCAGCCAGTCTCTATTGACATTTCCAAAGACAGAAAACATGTTTTGCTACAAGGCAGGTCATTGCTCTAGTTGTTAGAAAAGGTCCCTGGGAAACACAGAAGCTGAAGGTCCCATTACTCGTCAAACGGTTGATCGTTTAAACTCACCAAGAGGCTCCTTGGCAAAGAGGTTCAGCAATCTGCTTACAAAACATCACGATATGAAAAACACTGGGCAGAGAGGCAATTTTACTTTGCACACATGTACAGCCAATGAGGCAGCCCTCACCGAGCCCTGCTGTCACCTAACGTAAAATGCATGGAGCTGCTAAGGCAGGAGGCCTGATTGTCACTGCTTGTCTCCCTTGCCCACGCTCCTGTAAGTCTGAGGGGAGGGGAATTAACTCAGTGGTAACTAACAACAAAAACAGCAAATCTTTAGAAGATCTTTCTCTGTGTCAAAATCCACCATCTTCTAACTTCCAATCATTTTCCCTTATTCTGTGATCTGGTCCCTTAAAGAGTAAATATCAGTCATTAAAAAGATATAATGCTATTTTATTAAAACCTATATAATTTGATGCATCAAATGAGAGCAAAATACAATATCAAGATTGTAAATTCTACTTGTGATGATTAAAACTAACCTGGGAATACAATCTTTTTCCTTAATGAGAGTTGGCAATTAAGAATAATACAAAACTTGGGTTCAGATCTAGTTTTACCTGTCTCTTGAGTTTAACTTGCCTCCATTTTGCAAGGTTTGCAAAATGAAATGACAGATGACCCCCTAAGGGCTTCTGATGGAAATTAACATTTGTGAAAATTCACTTTTAATTGTCAGTCTTATCTTTTTCCTGTGGTTCCAATACCTGTGAAAGTCCTAGGGCACTCATAGGCAAGCTCCCTGCAATTAATATTTCGTGGCACTACAATCATTCCTTGAATTAAAATAAAAATATTATACAATAGAAAATGATCCCAAAGAAACTCAGGAAAGGTTTCACAGAGATTGAAACTTTGGGGGGTAAGCACAACCTAAGGAGTGAAGTTCTTGAATTGATTTTGTTTCCAGCCAATTAGATAATATCAAAGCGAAACACTGAAGAAACATGTTTAAGAGCAAAAGAATGGAATCAAGAGTCGCTCTCTAGCATATGCAAGCTATACACAATCTCCCAGGTTGTAGTTTAATAATGAAATTAAGATTTCATTATAAAGAAAAGAAGAGTGGGTGGAAGTGTAAAGTCCTAAAGACTGAAATAACAGTGAAGATTATATTCCATGTAACTCCAAACCATGGAAAAACATTGGTTTTTAAGTAGCCTTACTTTCTGTAGATGCTCATTCTGTCTTATATATTTCAGTGCATGGTTTCCTCTTCCTACAGTTCACTTAAAGTTCTTGTATGAGCACATATTGGGTTTTCTTGTGTATTAAAGAAGATCAAGATTCAGCATGGAGGTATTTGCTGAAAATCTAACACTATAAGTACAATAGGAAGCCTTGTAAGGTCATTTTCTGTTGAGTTTAATATACTTACAAGCATATGAAATACTTAAATCATAATATATTTTAAATCTAAGAATTACAGCTTGTAGAGAAAATGTTCTAAAACTGATTATGTTAGTGATTTGCTCAACACTTCTTCATGTGACCAAACTATTATATTGTATGATATCTGGATTGTGTCCTGATAAAATGGTTTGTACATATTTTAAGAGAAAAATAGCAGAATATATATAATGTGCATATAGTATATTAATATAGCTTTATATAAAATTATAGATAATAAAGAGTTTGATATATATTGCATTCTTATTTAATAAATGTAATATGGACCAGTTAGGATTTTCTATTTGAAACACCAAAAAACCTCAAGCTAAAAGTACTGTAGAAAAAAATGAAAACTACAGTTGGCATATTGAAAGATTCTATTGACAAAAGATTGAATGATAAAGAAAACAGCCAAAGAAAATTAAAGGAATGTACAGTCTTCATACTAAAAAGAATTGGTTGGCCAACAGCCATTTATAAAGTGGTAGTATCTGATCAAGAACCAATGATACTGAAGGGGAATAACTTCAAGTTCCCTAAACACATTCGCAGGAAACCCAGGAGTTAATGGAACAGTGATTGAAATTTTTTTTAACAATCAAATGACATTTGGAAGACAACTACTTGGCTGGATCCATATATGTGCCATTCCAAAGAAAGATAACAGAAAATGGAAATTATGCAACAATATTATCAATAACACATGTAAGCAAAAATTTGCCGAAGATCATTCATCACCAATCACAATAGCATATCAACAGGAATTGGCTAGAAATTAAAGCTGGATTCAGAAGAGAATGTGGCACAAGAAATATTATTGCTAGCATCAGATGGCTCTTTGCTGAGAGTTGAATACACAGTTACTCATGTTTTATTGACTATGCAAGGACATTCAACTGTGTGGATCATAACAAACTTTGGATAGCACTGAGAAGAATAGGGATTCCTGAACATTCAACTCAAGCAAAGCCTATATGTGGACAAAGATGCACTCTCAAGACCAGAACAAGAGAATAGTCTGTGGTTTAAAACCATGCTTCAGCATTATGTCCTCTCCCTATATTTATTCAGCCTGTGTGGTAGTCAAAGAACCTAAGAAATGGGGCAATGTGAAGAAGAACATGCCATCAAGGGTGGAGAGTAGCTTATTAACAATCTTCGATATGCAGATGACACAATCTGGCTGCTCAAAATGAAGACTCAAAGCATTTACTGATGAAAATCCCTTCCACAGGGCTTGCAATTCAATGTGAAAAAAATAAAAATCCTCACAACTGAACCCATGGCAACCTCAAGATAAATAAGTAAAGATTTAAGGTTCCTAATATGTCATGTTGCTCAAAGAAGCAGTGATCAAGAAATTAAACAATGGGTTCCATTAGGTATATCTGCTGCACATAACGACTTTAAAATGTTGGTGAGCAAGGTTGTCAACTTCAGAACTGGCATGTGTGTGACATGAGCTAGAAGCCCTGTTTGTGTAGTGACTACATGTTAGGCTGTGATCCTCAAGGTTGCAGTTCAAACCCACCAGTGGCTCTGTGATGGGGAAAATGGAATATTCTCCTTTTAATTGTTAGAATCTCAAAACTCACCGAGGGCAGTGAGTTCTACCCTGTCCTATAGGACTGCTGCGTGGACAGCAATTGGAGGGCAGTGCTGAGTGAGTGACCAAGTCATGGTATCTTTAATCACCTCATTTATATGAGCACGTTAGACAATTTACAAAGATCCAGGAAGAATTTGCACATTTGAATTATGCTGTGGATAAGAATATTGAATGTACCATGAATTGCCAGGTGAACAAACAAGTCTGTCTTGGAAGAACAGTAAGAGTCATTCTTAGGAGCTATCAGTGTTTCCCTGTCCTTGGGGGTGGGGTGTGTGTGGAATGTACTGGACCCTAGTGGGTGGGTGGGTGTGAGGGATTGGAACCGCAAAAGCAGATACCTGCACTTTGTCCTGAATTATGAACTGCAAGACAAACGTTTTTAATTGGTTAGGGGAGTGCTGAGTAATTCGGGGGTTTTTTCTGAGAAAGGGACAGTAAAACAAATGATTTGGGGAAACTGTGGAAGCAAGGGTGGAGAGACTTCGTCTTATGTACATTAGCTATGATAGCAGGAGAGATCCGTTCTTGGTAAGGTAGTGAGGCAACACAAAGTTGGAAAACCCTAAAGGAGCTGGATTGACACATTGGCTGCCAACGAGGCTCAAGCACAGCAGCGATTCTCATGATGGCACGGCTCCTGGTGATCGAGCTCTCAGCTGTACTAGGATTGCCGTGACTCAGAGTCAATTTGACAACACCTAACAACATGGAGCTTCTTAAAAGTTGAGCCAAAATTACAATGTTGATTGCTTCACATTCTAATTTAATTTGCGAGTTTTCCCTCTCTGTTCTGTATAGAATTATTATTTTTCAGATAATGCTTTATGCCAGGTTTCTCAATAGCACAAATTGGTTTGCACTTGACTTCCGTAGCTGACTTTTCTGTTATTGCTATTGTCAGATTGCCAGACCTTTCTTCCTCTGAACTTCCTGGGTGGATTTAATCTCTGACACACAGTGAGCCTATAGGACAGGGTAAGCGTGATGGTTTTCTGAGACTGATTCTTTAATGACATAGGAAGCCCCATCTTTCTCCTGAACCTAGTGTCTTAACCATTTGGAAAACCAGGTTCTCCAAAATTCATTCTAAGTGTTTAAAAAACCACCACCTCTCAGAAGTGCAATGACTCTCCCCATGCCAAATATCATTCAATGTCAAAATGTAATACACATTATTAAGCATTAAAAGTTTGGATTTCTTTTCTGAGTAGAAAATGTTATTATTTTGAAGTCTTTCTCAGAATATAGAGATACAGTTTTTCTTCCAGTCCACATCCAAATTTTTCATATCTTTCTCCAATAAATGTATTTTTCCAACAAAGATAGTTCCAGTAAAATGCAGGAAAAGCAAGCAGCTAGATTTCTATTTTCTAATTTTTATTTACCCATAATCATCTTTGTTGTTTTCATCTTGTAACATTACATAGCAAGAATTTTAATTTTTCCTTCATGCAAATTTTGTTGCTGATAGTAGGGATGGGAGTGGATCAGAATCACCTCTTAATGGAAAAGTTATTTTTAATCTTTTGCTTGCTTCAGTAAGAACTTAGTAAAGATCATCTCTATGGCCCCTTCTGGGAGTAAAATTCTGTGATTCTAAGTTTACTTTTGTGTTCAATCTCAGTCACCAATTTCATTTGATATTTTACATATATTTGACTATCTCAACCTGCTTCTTTGGCCTAAATTCACCTTTTTTCATAAGCCTTTCACACAAACTCTAATAAAATTTAGTTACTACAACTGTAAAATTTTTAAGTCTGCTACTGAAACTTTCTGATGCTTAATAACATTATGTTTAGTGGCAAGGAATTATATTAACTTGTCCTCTACCCTAAAACTTAGGTGTTCAATATTTCTTTCTTTTCATTAAAGAACAGATGTCAGAAAGTTGAGATCTATGATAAGTTTCGAGTCGTGTGATTTATTGTCCACTTTTTTTGAGGCAGAGGAGCTCTGGTGATATAGTGGTTACAAATTGGGCTGCTAACCACAAAGTATGAAGTTCAAAACCATCAGCTCCTCCTCAGAAGGGAGATGGAGCTTCTATGCCTATAAAGAATTAGTCTCAGAAATCCACAGGGGCCCTTTCATCCTGGCCTATTGACTCACTGTGGGCCAGAATTGACTCTATGGCAGGGATTGTGTTTGTTTGTTTGTTTGTTTGTTTGGAATAATGGGGGTGACAAGTTTTATGATAATTTCATTGTGATGCAAAGGTATACTAATATTCATGTAAGGATGTGGATGATACAGAATTTATATCATTTGAACACCTACCATTTGGATAGAAATATACCTATGCATAATCTATTTATTTTTAATTCATCAGAGGAAAGGAATACCTGATATATAGTCTAGCTTTCTCTCTCTCTGGACCAGTGGTTCTTAACCTTCCTAGTACCGTGACCCTTTCATACAGTTACTCATGTTGTGGTGACCTACCCCAACCATAAATATTTTTGTTGTTACCTCATAACTGTAATTTTGCTACTGTTATGAATCAGGGGACCCCTGTGAAAGGGTCATTTGACCCTCAAAGGGGGGTCACAACCCACAGATTGAAAACCATGCTCTAAATCATAGGAAGAAATCTCTCTATTATAAAGTCCCCAGATTATTAAAAAAAAAAAAATGAAGGGCACGTACAGAGTTCAGGACCAGACTGCCTTGGGTTGTGCTCCCCATCAGTCTGTCATAGAAGATAAACAACCAGAAAGGGCATTTGCACAGCTACAATGCAGAAAGAATCCCTTACATAACACAAATAGTTACACACCGCACTATGAGCCAGAAAGATGGCTCTTCAAACGTACCCAGAGGCTCCTCAAAAGACAGCTCTCAGGATCTGCTTCCAAAAGGCCATGGCCTTGAAGAGCTCACAGAGCAAGTTCCACTCTGATAACACACAGGGTTGCCACGCGTCAGAACTTGCTTGACAACAATGAACAACCATTCGGAAACATGCCCTTGTGTTTTGCTTTCAATTAGTATATTCTCAAATCTGACCACACTGTTTTCCCCTTTCCAGTTGTTGGCTGGTCTCGCTATTTGGAGTGGCAATACAGGACAGAAACACTAGAGGGAGAATTCTGAAAAAGTTCACCACGTGGCTGGTCTCATCCTCCCCTGCGTCCCAGTGAGCATAGTGCCTAAATCTTTGTTTCACGTTTTAGGTAAATCACACAAATAGATTATGTTAAAGTCCAAACTGAGGTCTAAGTCCTAGACGTTCAAGGCCTTTCCATTGAAATCACTGTTCTCTCCTGCTCTTTTACTTTTAAATTAATCTCAATTTTTAGCTGTAAGCAACATAAATAAATTCACTTTTATTTTGAAATTTGTTTTTTTCTCTTTATTTTAATAAATCATTTTATTGGAGGCTCTTATAAAAAAAACCCATGCATCAAATATATCACGTACATTTGTACCCTTGTTGCCATCATCATTTCCAAAACATTTTCTTTCTAATTGAGTCCTTGGTTTCAGCTTCTCTTTTTCCCCTCCCTCCCCGCTCCCCCTCTCTCATGAACATTTGATAATTTATAAATTATTCTTGTTTTCATGTTTTACACCGTCTGCTATCTTCCCTTTACCCACGTTTCTTGCTGGGGTTGGGGGCAGGGCATCCATTGCAATTGGTTCCCCCTCTCTTTCCCTTCTCCTCTCCCCTTCATCCCTACCCGCATGGTATGGTTACTCTCATTATTGGTCCTCAGAGGGTTGGTTATCTGTCCTGGATTCTCGGTATTGAGAGCTCTTATCGTACCAGTGCACATGCTCTGGCTCACCAAATTTGTAAGATAAATCTGGGATCCTGATAGTAGGGGGAAGGATGCATTAAAGAACTAGAGAATCGTGTGTGTTTCCCTGGTGCTATACTGCACACTGGCTGGTTTGTCCCTTCCTTGTCACCCTTCTATGAGGCGATAGCCAATTGTCTACATATAGCCGTTAGACTGCCATTCCCACACACAGTCGAATTCTAATGGAAATGGTTGTATGTTTGGGGTCTTCTGGTGCATGATACGTGACCCTGTGAACACCCCGTGATCACAGAGGCTGGTGTGCTTCTTCTCTGTGGGTTTTCTTGCTCCCTTGATAGAGGGCCGCTTTTTCAAGACTATGAGGTTTGACGTCTAGGACCTGAGACGGGAAAGGAAGGGTTGTTCGTGAAGAAGCCTCGGCTCTACAAACAACTTGGCCAGCATAACGTGGGCCGCCTTACAAAGAATTTAGTCAAAATTCTTTAGCGGTTGACATCGAGCCCTGTCCCACCACCCTCCTCTGTCATGGACTGAGCCTGCGGGAGAATGGAAACCTGTGGCCAGGTGGGATCCCACTCGGCGTTAGAGTCCATAACTTGGTCTGTGCACCCTGTCTTTTCACGTTTATAATTGACAAGATCTTATACACAGCATTTGTAGGATCCACAGTCAAAACCCATGGAAGCAGAAGTCAGCAAGTGAAATTATTTGTTGCACGTGGTAGAGATACCACACCAGACCTCTTGGAAGCTTTCAAGGTTGAAGATTTCACTTTGGAGTGGCCCTGCCCCACTCTCACATGCTTACAACCCCTCTCACAGATGTGTGTGAACGCGGGACGATGACTAACGGAGACTGAGAAGGCCTGGGTGCATTTGGGTTGTTACAGGTCAGGAAAGAGTATGGGCTGCACCATTGACTGCCATCTGAATGGGTCTTGGAAGGAGGGCAGCCAGAAGGCTTCTCAATGCAGGAGTGCCAAAACCCCATCTCACGTACTTTGGGTGTGTCAGGAGGAAGAAGTCCCTGGAGAAGGACAACATGCATGGTCACACGGAAGGGCAGCATAAATAAATAAATAAAGGAAGGACGCTCCTCCATCACTTGGATGGAGTGATGCTGCGGATGCAACAATTGACTCACATGTGAGGATGGCACCGGGCGGGGCTGCACTTGACCACAGCTAACGACAACCAGATCATGAACAACAACATAAAATGCTGAAAACTCTGGGCAGGAAAGTGTCTCATTAATTCAGCTCTGACCTTTTGATCCTTGTTTGTTTAATATGATATATATATATATATATATATATATATATCATTGTGAATAAAGGCAAAGGCCTCTATAGAAAGCAAACCAGTAATATAAAGAGGCATTTAGATATAAATATATCAATAACCTCATAAATGATTTTAAAGTTGTATTTTAAAACACCATGGTGTCTTTGCTACAATAAAGAAATTGAAGGGAAGATAATTTGCAGAACTGATGGAATAAAGTGAGTTGGATAGTCTCATATAAGTCTGGTAAAGGTTTAGTTTGGTGTTGCCTTTCCTTATGACATTTCCCATAGGTATAAATTTAAAAGTGCATATGCTGTCTGATCTAATTATTATTTTGAAGAAGCAACACAGGCATGTGTACAAACAAACACCATTGGTACAATGATTAAGCAAAAGCTATGACTGGGGAGATGCTGGCAACTCTAATTCACCAGCAGTTCCAAAGGAGCAAGGACAGAGTGAATGATGTACAATAACAGAGGCACATTGACTTGGTTACTTATTACCACCTTGTTCAAAATAATGACCATCCAACAAGATGACTCATTAAATATATCGCAACCTAGCCTCCCACAATTCAAGCATACATCATCCTTTACAACCTCAACACCCCTTTAAATTTGCACTTTCTGAACATGAAAGTTGCATCTTCCGTCTCTCCTCAATACTCCTAACTCTGCCATGGCCATTTCTCATTAGCTGTTGGCCACTGCTGGAAACTCCGTTTCTGACCCCTCCATAGCAAGCTACCCCGCCTCTTCAGGTCCTGTGAGGAAGGTTATTCAGGAACTTGCTTCTTCCCTTTACTGCTCTGACCTTTAATTCTTTGAAATGTCACCCTCCTGTGCATAGTAACCCACAGAGTGGGATAATGAGAGCTACACACAAGAGAAAACGCAGAGCTCTACCTGGCATCCCTTTTCCTTTAACTTGAAGTGAAAACTTTCATAAGAGGCTCTCGCATGGCCAAAGGCATTTTTACACTGTTTCCCAAGAAATAAATATAAATACATAGTACCATACAGACATAGTCATTGTTGTTGTTGGTTACCACCCACCCTGAGTCAAGGTGACTCGAGGAACAACAAATTAAAACACTGTGAGGTCCTGCACCATTCCCAGCATCAGTTGCAGATTATACTGTCGTGCTCTGTACAGCTTCCTTTGGCTAATGTCAGAAATAGATGGCCAGGCCTTTCTTCTTTGTCTGTCCTAGTCTGGAGGCTTTTCTGAGACCTGTTCCACATCATGACAACATGCAAGCCTTCACTGGCAAGATGATTGGTGGCTTACCCTGAGCTGCATTTGGATGCTACACAATTGGAGGGTGGGGGTTAAGAAGGGGAAAATTCTAGTCTTTCTAACTAGTCTGATTCTTCTTGATTGGAGGCATTCGTCTTTGACCACAGAACGAAACTACTGACAAGTTCCTTACCTGTCCTCAGCAGTGTCCTTCACTGATCGTGGAGAGTCGTACGGGTCTAAGGAGATCAGTCATTGATGACCCAAGGCAGATTCAGACAGTTCTGGTGGCATAATGGGTTAAACTTGGAGCTACCAACTATGAGATCAGTGGCTTGAACCCATAGTTATTCCACCAGGGCTGTCTGTGTGTGTGTGTGTGACTTTATTCTTACAAAGATTTAAAGTTTCAAAAACCCAAAAGGACCATTCTACTCTGTCCTCTGAAACACATCCAACTCAATGACTATGAGTGTGAGCTTAGGAAAGCAGATAATTATATCAGAAATCCTGTGGTGCTGTTCTGATTAACAAAAGTCTAAACTACTCTAGCTCATGTTTTTGCCCTCAATAATGTAGTTTCAAATTAATTCTCTAATTTTAGAATTGCCATAAAGTTTTACAGAGATAAATCTATCTTAAATCCATCCCTGAATATATCCTGCACATTTCCATTCAATTGTCTGGACTAAAATCCTTACCACTTCCTAAAAGGCACATCCCAATACTTCCCCATATACAGCCCCAATTTGCAAGGTAAATTCCATTGCTAGCATTTAGCAAATTTTAAAATTGCCTCGCCAGATTTCAGTAATTCAATTTCTTTTTGAACTTCATAAAACATTTTTCTGTGACTTTAGCTTAGTGGGAAAATATTTTGTCTCTCCTTGTATTCCTGCTACTATTATAGATTGGCATTCCCTGTCATTAGCCAAAAGATGTGACTAACATAAATATATAGTAATATGATATATTATACATATACATATATATTTAGGAAAGTTCATTACCATGAATGCATGTATTCTGCTAGTTATCTATCTGACAAGATGGAAATGAGTTAAAGCCCCAGTGTTAACCCAATCCTTCCCACTACCTGTGATCAAGTAACCAAAGTCCTTTCCCAAAATTTAGCAAAATTCACATAAGGAAATATGCACCTACTCATTCGACAGCAACAACAAATTATGGGACCTTTATATGGCAGCTTTAAGCTAATTAGACACAGATTCTTATCTTGGCTAGTTAATAGTAGGTTAGGGAAGATAATGCATGCACAGGTAAATGATCAGACAATGCAGGAGAAAGAGATATGTGACCACTTTTAATTCCCAATTACTGTGTGTATTTCAAAACACAACTTCTGGCTTAATTGGAATGGAGAAGAAATGGAGAGAGATAACATTAACGAAGTGGAGAATTCTCTGTGTTTGTGTGCATGTGAACAATATTTAAAGGATAAGTAAAAGTTGATTAGGAAACATATCTGGAAAATAAATTCAATGTGAAAAAAATTTCCTAGGCCAGAAATTGTGACCTTGGTGCAATTCCATCCAGCTTAGAAATAAAGTAATGGGTGACTTTAAAACACATTGTGTAGTAAAAAAAGACTTATCTAGAAAAAAATAAACAGGCAGTGAAGGTTAATGAAAGGTACTGGACATCTGTAAAACTCTCATAACACAGATTACTTCAAATCATGGTCATTTGTTGTTATCGGCACTATGAAACATCTTGACATCAATGTGCAAATTGCAATTCCCCGGAACCAGCACGAAATGATCTGCATGTAGTTCAAAATGTTGCGTTTCCTGGTTTCTCTCATTTACTTTATTTCGAAGAGGTTCATTGTCACATGGCGCCATTGTACTGTGTGTGACCAATCTCCTCATCCTTTCCTCTTGTCCCAGGACTGGGGTGGAGGAATGCTGGCTCTGCACAATGAGGAAGGGTGAGTGGAGAGGGAATTAAATGAGAACTGGACCCAGACAAGGCCAAAAAGAGAAAAAAGATACATGTGAGTGAAGATGACCGACCTGCAAAAATTGATTGAAAGGATCAACTAAGTAGAGAAATTAGAGCTTATGATAGGAACAAATCTTGTCTCATACGTATTGCTATATGACAGAGAATACCATTAGCTTCAAATTACATGTAAGTAAGCAAGAAACTTTGAATTCCAACAGTCGCATCACTGCATCTCCTTGGGTCCTTGAAGGTCACTGGTTAAGGGGACCTTAAGAGACCCTTGAAAGTGAAAAAATCAAACTCCCCCCAAATCAAACCCACTGCCATCAAGTCAATGGCAACTCATGGAGACAGGACAGGGTAGAACTGCCCCGTGTCTGATAATCTTGAGGATTGCAGCCCAACTTGTAACCACAGTCACCAGGGCTCCAAAAAAGAGAACAGGGAGAGAGAGAGAAAAAGCACAAATGAAATGTGTGTGTGTGTGTGTGTGTGGGTGGGGGGGGGATTATCCTTGAGAAGGGTAAGTCCATATTAAGATATAAAACACTAAATGGTAACTATTTCTCTCGTTCAAAGAACCAGCTACAGAGAAGGTACTAGAAAGTGAGCAAGATCAGACATGGCCGGTCATAGAAGCATGCCTTTTTAGGAGAATGAGCTCAATTGCAGTTTTGGGACTCTTAGACATTTAGCACAATAGAAGAAAGGGGACATATAAGTGGGATGTAAAGATTTCATTTAAAAGTTATATAAAAACATAATTCCACCCCCCTTTACCTCTACCACAAAAAATGTCATTCTTTAAAGAAATTATAATCCACTCTAAGGAGCCTAGCTAGGTGGAACAGTCAGTTACACAGCATGCTTTTAACTGTAAGGTCAGTCGTTCAAGTTCAGTAGCACTCTGAGGGAGAAAGATAAGGCTGTTTGCTCTTGTATAAATCTGCAGTTTCAGAATTACCTAAGGAATGAGTCTGTTGTTTCCTACAGGGTCGCTATGAGTGGGAGTGGACCCAACAGCAGTGGATATTCTGGAAAACAAGGTGTACCTGAACATCTACTGTGAGATAAGCTCATACAAGCTAGTACAGCCAAGAGAGACTTGGAGAAACTGGAACAAAGGACAGATAATGAGTATTTCACAGTTTTATTTGTAATCCTAAGAATAATACAAGGGTGAGGACATAGCTGGAAAAAGCATGCAATCAAAAAGTTTGTGGGAAAATGGAATTTAAAAAAATAAGGGAATTTTCCCATGAAGTTCTTGAAGCCCTCTGAACTATAAAAAGAATGAAAGGAATACAAATTAGAAAATGAAGAGAATATAAATTAAAAGAAAGTAAATAAAATGTATGAATAATAGGTTGGTATTACAATATACTATTTCAACAGGTAAACTACATGATGAAAGGTTGTATTTAAAAAGAAAAATAGGACTTAGGATATTAACAAAGATTTCAATTAAAACATCCTAAATAATGTAAGAAATATTTTCAAAAGGAGCAAAGAACATTCCACAGAGAAAATAAGGGTGTAAAACAAAATATACATTGGAATGAAAACATAAAATAATATATTAGAATTGATACCAAGCCTATAAGATACATAATTGAATATTAATGAGTTTACCTTGCCCATTAATAGATTTATAAATTAACTCAGAATAAACCCTCTTGTGCTGTAAATAAAGACATAACTAATGCATAATAATGCAGAAAGTTTAAATATAAAAGACATACCTAAAATAACATGAAAAGAAATTCTAGGAAGATAGCTAAAGATGTTCCAGGCAAATTTTTTTTAAAGTGATAAAGTATGTATTATCATCCTATCATCACACAATGTACAACTCAGACCAGAAATCATTCATTGCACCTGAGATGGTTATTTTATAATGGTGTGATTAAAAGAAAACCCCACACACACTCAAATTCATTGTCATTGAACCAATTCTGACTCACAGCTTACACAACCACTATGCCAACGGGGCTCTGACGGTGTGATAGTCAAGGTGTTACGTCAACCTGACTGGGCCAAAATTCTCAGTGGTTTCTTTGGCAGTTAATGAGATAGATAAGGGTGGAATGAAACAACTTTACTAAGATCACAGCACTGATACAATAATTGTTTCTGGCCTGTAGTCTTCTTCTTCACCACCTATCTGGCAATTTGTCACATGGTGGTGGTGTCCATGTTACAATGATGCTGGAAATTATGTTACTAATATTTCAAATACCAGCAGTTTCACCGAAGATGAACAGGTTTCAATGAATGGACTGTGCACTTCTGAGGAATTAGCCACTAAAAACCTGATGAATCACAGTGGCATATGGTCAGGTACTTAAGACCTTCTGAAAGCAGCAGAACACCGTCAGATATATTACAGGAAGACACTGGGTAAATGACTGAGGGAGAGCTGCCTGCTTAAAGCAGAGTCAACCATGTAGTTTACTATGTCTGGAAGGAGGAATTCCAAAGAATGGCATTGAATTCATCTTCAAAAAGAACTTTTCAATATCTATCTTGACATACAGTTATCTGTGATAGGATAATGCCAATATGCATCCAAAGAAATCCAGTCAACACAACCATTACTTTAATGTACATCAAAACCACCAAGGCTAGTGATGAAAAATCCCCTAGTCATTCACTCTATTTTTTTTTGGCATCACTGCCCTCCGTGGGCGCTACCCAGTGCTGCTACTGAGAGCCGCCACTGGATTTAAACCGCCAAGCCCACAGGCCACAGCCCCGCACTCAACCACTTATGCCACTGGAGCTCAGCCCCCCTATTCATTCTTAAATTCATTAAACAAGCAATCAGACTTCATTTGCAGTTATTGGCAATTACAATCCATAAGTTGGAAACAAAGAGGAAAGTATGGTAGTTGGAAAATATAACCTTGGTGATAGAAACAAAACTGAAATTACATGCTGAAATTTTGCAAAACCAGCCACTTATTAACTGCAAATATCTTTTTTCAACAGCATAAAAGCATGATTTTTCCAGGTGGAATAAATAGAAATCAAATGGACTACATTGAATTGAAGTTGAAGAAAAGTAAAACAAATCTAAAAAAGCCAAAATATGACCTTGCATGTATTCCACCTGAATTTCAAGAATAGATTTGACTCATTGAACAAACGACAGAAGACCTGATGAGCTGTGGAATGACATCAAGAACATAGCACATGAAAAAGGCAAAAAAAAATCATTAAAAAGAGAAGCAAGAAAAAAAATTTTTTTAAAAAAGACAGGCAAGAAAGAAAAAAGCAAATTAGATTTTGATTGTTGAGTAGTCAAAGCAAATGGACGAAATTATGAAGTTAAGTAATTGAATAGGAAATTTCAAAGGACAGCTGAAAAAAACAAACAAGAGCATGGGGATGAAATGTGCAAAGACCTGTAGCAAGAAAACTAAAAAGAAGGACATGCTTAGCATATATGAAGCTGAAAGAACTGACTAAAAAATTCAAGCCTCCATTGGTAATATTAAAAGATTTTGTAGGGTCACTATTGGTCAGAATCAAAAAGATGACAGTGAGTTTGGTTTGAGATTCTGACAGGCAAAATGTTGAATGAAGTAAAAAGCATTGAAAAGCATACAGAAGTAATACTCAAAATCACTATAAGAAAAAGAAATAGAAATTGAAAGAATACAAATTAAAATGTTT
The DNA here is from genome assembly GCA_004026705.1 of Nesogale talazaci. Classification (NCBI taxonomy): domain Eukaryota; kingdom Metazoa; phylum Chordata; class Mammalia; order Afrosoricida; family Tenrecidae; genus Nesogale; species Nesogale talazaci. Next base: position 30,455 of record PVJH01010688.1, on the reverse strand, counting down.
CAACATGCTGGTGAAGGACTGGAAGCACTCAGTTATATATACTAAGAAATTTGAAAGATAGTTATCTGTCCATTTGGCTGAAATACTATTAACTTCAAATTATACATAAGTAATGAAGAAAGCAAAATATCTTTAAATCTATTTAAAACTGACTAGAAGAGTTTCATGTTTGTACTCATTCCAAAAAAAAGATAACCCCACTGAATGCTGAAATTATTTAACGATACAATTAATGTGACATTCAAGTAAAATTTTGCTGAATATCACCCAACAATGGTTGCAGTAGTACTTTGGCAGGGAGCTGTCAGAATTTCAAGCCAGATATGGAACAAGGATAGTATTGCTGACCTCTAGTGAATCCTGGTTCAAAGTAGAGAATATGAGAAAGATGTTTATATGTATTTGTGTTTTACTGACTATTCTAAGGGATTCAACTCTGTGTATCATAATAGGCTATGGTTATCTTTGACAATAATGGAAATTCCGAATATGACACGCCGTTCATACAGTGCATGTACATGGACCCAAGGGCATTTTTGCAAACAGAATGAAGGTATACTGCCTACTTTAAAATCAGGGAATGTGTAGGCTAAGGGTCTATCCTGTCACGATAGTTACTTAGCTTATATGCTGATCAAATAATCAGAGAAGCTGGATTGTATGGAGAAGAATGCAACCTACGGATTGGTGGAGAGCTCATTAACAAACTTTGATATGCAGATCAAATGACCATGCTTGCTGAAAGTGTGAGAGGAACACTTAGGATAAAGATGAAGGACTACAGGCTGGAGAATGAATTATGACTTAACATAAAGAACAACAAAAACCTCACACCCAGACCTGCAGGTAAAAAAAAAAACAGAAAGAAGAAAGAAGTTGTCAAGGAATAGTTCATGGAGGCAGTCGTCAAGAGATAAAATGATGCATTGCATTTGTGTATCAGATCTTTTTAAAGCGTTGAAGAGCAAGGATGCCATCTTAGCAATTACAATGAGCCTGACCTAACCCACGGGTACTTGCAATCATTTCATGTGAATGTGAAAGTTGGACATTGATCAAGTAAGGCTACAGAAGAAACAATCTATATGAATCATGGAAACCAAACAGATCTGTCTTGGAAGAAGTACAGCCAGAAAGCTCTTCAGAGGAGAGAATGGTGAGACTTCATTTCATTTACTGTAGACATCTTGTCAGACAAAAACAGTCTCTGGAAAAGGACAGTAAAGTCGAAGGGCCATGGTTAAAAAAAAAAAAAAAAGACCTTTGACATAGTGACTGTTGTGGTCAAACGTAACAATAATTGTGAGGCTAGCAAAGGCCATGTTTAGTTCTGCTGTACACAGGGTCACTGTGGGCTCTAATGGACTCAATGTTACTTAGCAACAACAACAAGAGGCTTCTAATAGAAATGAATTGTGTGGAAAAACTTTTGGCTCTTTGCTAGGTCTAGATCCTGCGCATGGTTCATTAACCTCTGGTTCTTTGGACGCAAACTAATGGTCTGCCATAAGGAACGCCAACTTCCAGTCGCAAGCCTGACCTTCTGCCTTAGAGATAAGTCATTTCTGCAGCCACCCACCTGTGGTCTTTCTGCGGCTCCTGCACTCACCAACTCCAACACTAGGGGAAATCAGAATAAGTCTCTAGCTTACTGAACCACAGATTTGGAACTGGCTGGATTTAAACTTCCACAGTTCTGAAACTATATGAGTCATTCTCTGGATATAAAGTTCTATGTTGCTGGTTTTGATTCTCTAGAGAACTCAGCTTAAGACAGATAATACATACCATAGTTTACAAGGAGTATGCATGGGTTTGAAATATCTATGCATCGAAACCTCACAATAACAACAATAAAATCAAACCCACCCCATCATTAAAAGCCAGAAATGGAGAACATATTTTACAAAATAGAAGCACAATAATAATCAAAGGCATTAGACTTTTTAATGAAGACTGACTAATGGGGAAAAGTAAGTATACAAAAGATCTAAATATAAAAATCAGTGAAATAAAATGCATGTGTCTATACATATCAAACACTACAGCCTGCTTTTTAATGCATGTGAAATCATCGTACAAAGAAAAAAATCACATAAAAATATTTTATCAGTGTTAAAAATTCCTGAATTCTATAGCTGTGCTAAGGTTATAAAAGCAAATATATCTTTATTCATGGTAAATACTCATATAAGCTGAAATAATAAGGGGAAGTTGAAATAATAAAGAATTATAGAACTTGAATAAAGGATATATATGAAAAAGATATAAAGAATACAATTGGAAAGCTCAGTTTGAGCTGATAACTTTTTTTAAAATTCTGTTGGTCTAATTTTTCTAGCTTTTGGTGTGTTGCTGGGTTACAATTATATGCTTTGTGTAATCAACAAAAAAACCAACTGGCTGAACAAGTTGTTCTCCACAAGCATTTTAAAAAATTGTTTGTGTTATTAGAATTGAGATTTCTAATTAAGGACCCTTTTCTGATTTACTATCATTAAGATCTCATCTTGTAATTAAAGGTTCTGCTAAATATTAAGAATTTAAGACTATTTAACCTTCTTTATTTGCCACAGTAACTATACATAATTTCAAACATAAGAGAATAGCTATCTGGCAGGTAATCTAGTTTTGATTAATTCTGTATCTATTAAGTTAAATAATGATTCTGTGTCTATTAAGTTAAATAATGATGAGAAGCAGATGCCAACCAGATATAAATTGCTTTGACCTGAAGTCACTGATCACCCATGTACTCCGTTTTTTACAGAAGCAAAACCTATGTGCAAAAGATGGAATAATCATCTCTATTCCCTAGTAGGTGAAAAACATCATTGTAAAATGTACTTTAGAAATACGAATGACACAAAAAATTGACAGATGGTTACTAAGAACAAGGCCAGCTGGTAATAAGGGATGAAGTCTTAAAACTTCCAAAAAGGGAAGTGTTTCGAGTGTGGTTCCCCGACATGACTACTATTACTTCTAGTAATTGCAGTCAAGTCTGCTCTGATTGACAGCGACTCTAAAGAACGGAGTATAAGTGCCCCCCCATAAGAATCCCCAGGCGGCGATATTTAGAGAGCTAATGCCGCACCTTTCTCCCTCAAAGCTGTTGAAGGCTTCCAACCGCCAATGCAATCAAAGAGAAGGTCGGCTCAACCAAATACGACTACCAAAATCTCCATAAGCCCTACAAATTTCTAGCAGGTTTACCCCCACCACCACCCACAATGGAAAAAGAGCAGAGAGAGACAATTTGCCAAGATCAGAATGGAAGTGGGGTCATCACTCCTGATCCTATGCACATTTAAAAAACAGTACAAAAATATCCACAATTTTGTCATTTTGATGAAATGAACTAATTCCCTACAAAAGCATACCAAAACTCATCTGAGAAGGAACAAATAATCTGAGTACATCTCTTGTAATTTGTCAAGTCAAACTCATGTTTGCAAAGTAAACTCTCATAGAGAGTCAATATTTAGCCTTTCAAAAGCACATCAACACACCTGTTTTCCTATATTCTAGTGAGTAGTTTGAACCATTAAGCCTTTGGTTAGTTATCCAGTGCTAAACCATTTGTCCCTCAGGGACTCTGGCTTACATGTGTCAAAACATAAGACACAAGACACCAGGTACAGATGAAGTCACTGGTGAACTTTAGCAAAAACTTAAAAATAACAAATACCAGTCGTCTACAATTGCTTTCAGAACTTGGAAGCAGAGAAAACACTTCCTAATTCATTCTAGGTAGTAAATATTTTTATCCTATTATCAAAATATTATCTTAATATCAAAACAAGATAAATGTGTCACAGAAAGAAACACAGACCAATATCTATCAGGAATATATATGCAAAAACTCTGCAGCAAAAGGTACCCTAACTGAATCAGCAAAAAGTACCCTAACTGAATCTAACAAGTCTAGAAAGTATAACACTCCATAATCAAGTAGGATTGATATAGGGCACAGAACTCAAGCACACTTCAGCATACAAGAATCAATCACTGAAATCATCGCACATCCAAAGAATAAAAAAAAAATTTAATCTTGTCAATTGGTGTCAAAAATATTTGCAAATATCAACATTCATTCATTTATTTAAAAATTCACAGGGATTTGGGAAATCTCCCCAGCTACAAAAATAAAAATCTACAGCTATCTTGATGAGAAACTGGGTACTTAACCCTGATATATAAAATAATGCAAGTATATCATCTCTCACCATTTCTATTCAACAACATACTGAAAGTTCTATCTAGTGCAATTGAAAAGAAGAAATAAAATTATTCCTTTCTCACAGGTGACATGATTCTCTATATAGAAAACTTTAAATTATTAACATTTTTTAAGTTTCTGGATCCGACAAAGAAATTTATTAAGGTCTAAGGATAGATATAATTAATATGCAAATTGAATTGCTTTCCTATATACTAGTAATGAACAATTTAGAACTTTTTAAATAAAATATATTATTTAATACAGAACCAAAAACCTTGATGGATAGGTATGCAAAATAGATAGGTGGTAGAAAATTTAAGAAAGCACAACTCTTAGAAAAAAATAAAAGGATTGTAAAATGAAATTATTAATATGGCTCTTCTATGCATGTCTTTGTAACTGCCACCAAATGATTAAGTGGAGCCATTCAAATGGAGTTTGTGAAACACTTACAGACGGGATTGTTCAGTTTGGGGTGCTTAAGTGAGCTATTGCAGAAGCACGAAGAGAGAGAACCCTATGCTCATACAAATGAAGAGCCACCAGAGGAACGTGTGCAAGGTCCTTATCTCAAGTGCCGGAGGCAGCAGAGATAGAGGCCACAGCATCATGCTTGTGAGAGACAAAAGAATCTGTCCTGAGCCATGACGAATCAGAGGTGGTCGTTACCTAATCTGTTGTCAACTTGCAACTATTAAGAGGAATGGGGTGAAGTTTAGTCTGTCAATCAGATCGCAGGTTGTTGACCTCATTTGGAGGCACTAAGGAGGTAATTAGCTTGCCGGAGGTGGGACACAGACACTCTCCCTGTGAGACATTCCTGTTGACAAGTCACCGGCAGCTACACTGCTAGAACCAGAACCCTGGAGCTGGAGGAACCCGCACCAGCGCTGAGATGCTTCTACCACCAATGGATCCAGAAGACTTTCCACCCATTGACCTGTAATGTTCCTGCATTCAGTGCCATGACATTAGTTGCATGAGTCTGAAAAGGATTTTATAGATTGACCTCGAACATATGGGATAAGATTGGACTTAATCTGGACCAGGCTGGGATGTTTTCTTAATATACAACTATCCATTTATATAAAGCTCCTTCTTAGACACCTGTGAGTGTCTATAAATTTGTTCATCTAGTCTAATAGCAAAAGAGCAACAGAGAATGTCTTCTTTGCACAGAGAGCAAAGTAGAGACCAAGGAACACTGTGACTAAACGGTCAAAGACAAGAAAGAGCCATACCTGCCAGTATGACTGAGAGTAGGTGTTGGAGACAAATGAAGTGTGTCCTTCACACGTTATAGTCTGTGGGTGGTGGTGGTAAGGTGCCATCGAGTTGGTTGAAAAGCAGAACATCCCTTTGTACAACAGAACAAATTACTGCCCACGCCTTCTCCATCCTCACAATTGTTCTTATTTTGGAGCCCCTTGTTGGAGTTGCTGTGTCAATGCACCTCCAGGAGGCCCTCCCTCTTTTGGCTGCCCTTCCAACTTTACCAAGCAGGATGCCCTCCTCCAGGGACTGGTCTCTCCTCACGAGATGTCCAAAGGATGGGAAACAAAGCCTCTCCATTCTTGCCGCTAAGGATGTCAGTTTCCTGAATAGACCCCTTTCGTTGTGTGTATTGTCTTTGAGTTCTCTGTGGCCATTAAGACAAACTTCCAAACTCAGAAGAGAACCAGGATAGCCTGGGAGGATGCCAGAACAGGGTAAAGAAGGATGGAGGATGGAAGCAATTTTGGCCTCTTTCTTGTGACTGCCAGCTTTGGGCTGGGGTAGAGTTGGTTTCCCCTTCTCCTTTGTGTAGCCAGAGAAACACAGGTGTGAGCCTTAACCATTTTTTCAATATCTAAGTGGATAGATTCTGTGAATAGTGGGAAATGCTCATAAATTGGAGGAAAAAAATTCTATTTTGAATTGATCTAGAATCAATTCAATTCCAAGCTATCCCAGCAGCTTGTTTTTTGATATTGACAAGTAGATTTTAAAGGCTATAATGGAAGATAGAAGGATCTAGAGTAGCCAACACATAATGAACATAAACAACAAAATTATGGGACTCACAGTATCTGATTGCAAGGCTTAACTGTAATATTGCCAGACAGTTTTGTTGGTAAATAAATGGATGTTTAAATCAATAAAATAAAATGGAGATTGCAGAAATAAACTCACACAAATATAGCTAATCAATCTTAGACAAAAAAAGTAAATACTGCTCAATGGAAAATAAATCATCTTTTCAACAGATGGATGGACTGGTTAAATGTCTATATGCAAAACAACAAAACAAAAACCTACACACACTGTACACCTTTCACAAAAAGTAACAGAAAGAAATTGCACACCCAACTACAACATACAAAACAATAAAATTCCAGAAGAAGATCAAGGACAAAATCTAGATAACCTCATGTCTGGTCATAGCTTTCTATGGTAGAACAAACAAAGGGGATTCAAAAAACAGAATAATGACTTTTTAAAAAATAAATCGTTTTATTGAGGGCTCATACAATGCTTATCACCATACATACATCTATTGCATCAAGCACCTTCATAAACCTGCTGCTATCAGCCATCATCATTCTAAAAACAACCTCTCTATTAGATTTTTTTAAACATTTTTAAAATTAAGAATTTATAAAAAGAAATTATCTGATGCAAAGAGCTCCTGTACTGAAAGTACAGCTTCATGACAGCCCAACCTTGCCCTGCCTTTCCTATCCCTTTAAGAGATAGAGCACGGGGGTAGGAAGCATGCTGTTCACAACTTAACAAAGAGACATTCATCGACCCATCTACTCTGGATCAGAATACCAGTTGGACTTGGTACTCTTTGTATGGACTTTCTCTTCTTTGTCGTGGAGGGGGTGGTGGGGGTGGGGGTGGCGGTTATATTTATCTATGTAAGATAGACAGGATAAGCAAGTCCTAAGAAATGGTGACAAAACTGATGAGGGCGGTGAGGTACAGGAAGGGAGATGGCAGTGGGATGGTGGGTGGTAAGCCAATGATAGCAGAACCAGGGAAGAGCAGTGGTTCCAAAACTGATGGCAAGGAGGGTGTAATGTCCCTTGTAGTGTTTGTTCCATTGGGAAAATAGGTGAAAAATAGGCAAATAGTGGAACAGGGGGAAGGAAAAAAGAAAGCAGAAATTATATATCTACTTATAAAAATATTTGTGTAAATATATATATCAATATGGGTGGATCTGTGTGTACATAAATGTAAATACAGCAAGAAAACAGATCCAACAGAATTTTGGATCTCTACTTAAATCTTACCTCAGTACAAGAACAGTTTGTTCTAATAATGTAGTACTGTCCAATACTCATCTTCCTGACACCATCACTGAAGACAAAATGGGTGCATAAGTAAATGTGGTGAATAAATCTGATGGGGTTTGGCTATTAAAAAATATAGTGTCTGGTGTCTTAGAGGCATTAAACAAGGACCATCTAGCAACAAAGCCCAGATGAAAGAAACCTATGGTGTTGATGGAAACAGGTATCAGGAAGTTCAAAAACAAGCAATTAAATTGATGAGGAGAGTGGACAAAGAGGAAATTCAATACCCATCTATAAAATAATTGGGCCGTCCCTCACAGAAGGGCCATATGGACTGGAGAATAATTTCAGGGTGTGGCATAGCACCAATGAAGCGTATAACAATCTTCTAGTTCTTTAATATTTCCTCCCCTCACTATTATGGTCTTTGTTTTACCTCATTAACCTTGTTAGACCTGTGTATGTTCATTTGAATAATTAAGATTGTGCAATGCATGAAAACCAAGAAAACTCTTGACAAATAGTAACAAGAGTAATGATTCCCTGTGGATATGCAAAGAGAAGGGGGAGGAGAGTGAGAGCTAATAGCAAGGATGACTGTATAACTCCACTTGAGGGAAGCAAATAATAGAACTGTAGGTGAATGGATAGATCAGATGGTAAGATATGACGGGGGGAATAATAATAGGTAATAAGAATAATAAAGATCCCTGTAAGGTACGGTGGGCAAAGGAGTAGATAAAGGGGAGCTAAAAAAGAGCGGAAGAAGAAAGAAAATGTTCAGAAACTGATTATGGTAGCAATTGGACAGTTATCCTTGACCTACCTGAATTAGGGAATATTAAAATATCTGTAAAAGCTTTCAATAAAATGATTATTTTTTAAATAAAGAAACCATCTGCCTTTTGAAAGACATTGTTAAGAGAATCAAAATACAGCTCACAAACTGGGAGAAAATATTTGGAAAACACACATCTGATAAAGAGATGATGAAGACTTTGAGAGGATGTGGGAGAAGCCAAAGGACTGGAATATGTTAACAGAGCTGCAACAAATCTGTGTGCTCAGTATTTTACCAAAAAATTAGAGGTAGTGGTTCATTCTGAGGTGGGTCAGAAAAAAAGATGAGTGACTGACTTCTGAATGTTCTGTCACGAAAAATTCTGTAGTACACAGTTCGACTCTCAGACAAATGGAGTCGCCTAAGAGTCAGAACCAACTCAGCAGCAAAGTTTTACCAACTCTTCTACAGTGATTCAAATCAGATACAAATGATATTCTCTCTGATCATACAAATATCTTTCTGTCCCAAGTTCTAAATTATTTGAGAGATAAAGCAGACAGACAACAAAAAATACAAAAACATAGATGGAGATAGTTCAGGATATCAAATTTATTAGTGGCAATGCCTTGGTCATAGATCATAGCTTACTTGTGTTAGATGAACTTCCCAACACTAAAACCCCAAGTTAAACACAGGCAGCACTAGTATGGTGCAATGAAATATGTAACATTGCTCTTCCATTCACAATCTTCATAACTATCACCAAATGATGAATACTTATGGCTCACCAAGACTCACTAAGAAATAAGGTGACTATACCATTTTGGGAGTGAGATCATGTATATAAGAAGTATGGGGCCCTAACAAGAGGAATGATCACTTTTTCTCTCCTTGCAGCATTAAAGTGAATCATCCCAGAGGTATAAAGGAGTGCTTCATGATCACCAAGAAGAAGAGATGGGAATGGACAGAGATTTTGGACTTGGTATCCCAGAACTAACGATTTCTTTGACTTAAGAGGAAGAAAGTTGTAACCCTGGATATGGAGGGAGATGACCAAAAAGGAAAAGCAGAGTAGCAGAGGCAGCCAAGAGACCAGAAGGAGATAGACCAGAAACAAATAGAAAATGGTACGGTGGACCTTGGAGTTAGAAAGTTGAGCACCTTTGGGCAGGAAGGTTTCTGGTTGAGCAGAATGCCCCTGAGAACTAGGTGAGGCTTTGTTTGTATTCCCATAGAGCAAGAATTAAGCACATAAATGTGAAAGTTTATTGGCATATTTGAGTACCTTTGTGAATTTGTCTGCAGAGCTAAAAGAGCTTTGTAAAACATGATAGTAGGGCAGTAGGCCAAGGGACTAAGAGACCAAGAGGGAAAGAGAGATTTGATTAAAGACATGTCTAAGAATAGACTGTTCCTTAGGAAGAATTGTATCCTGAGTGTTCCTGAACCTGAATTGTAACCTTTTTTCCCTAATAAATCCCACAATAGTCAGTATGGCCTGTAAGTTCTGGGTGGGCATTGCAATGAATTATCCAACCTAAAAGAGAACTAGAGAGGGTCATGGAAGAAGCAGTTGATATCAGAATGTTAGAATTGTTTTTTTAAATTGGAAAATAGAAGAATGTCTGTCTACCATCTCATAAGAATCAGCCTTGGGCAATATAATGACTCCCTCTTTCCCTTTATAAGGAGGTCAGATGCCATCATGAGGACATTTTTACAACTGAACAAAGTTATTCCTCCACCATAGAGTCGCTCTCCCCAAACACTCAGCATAAAATAATGAAATGTTGGTATTTCTTCTGCTAGCAGCCTCCCAATATTAGGAATGAAGATGGGATAAGAAACTCATGCCCATTTTTCACTTATATATCAATATTCATAAAATAAGGAAGGAATGGGGTTAAAGTGGAGGTGGGTGGCTAAAAACCTCAAGGAGGTTTTTTTGGAGAAGCTGTCATTTTAGTGAGGGCAAGGACATGGCCTGTCTCATCTTTTTGCAGTGCTTTTGACACTAATTACACTTCCTACCACTTAGTAAATCACAATAAATTAGTTGACTGCTTATAACAGGAAATAAAAATTGTAGACTTCTGTCTCTTTTTTTCCTAAGTGAGTTGAAACTCAAAATGAGGCATTTAGTGAAATAAGTTATTTCCATTAAAAAATATATAACTAGAGAATAATATCATTTGCCCAGAGAAAGTTTCACTCAGTTCAGTCTAAAGCAGAGAATGACCCCATATCTCTTTGCCTACTTCCAATAAGCTTTTTAAAGCCAAAATTTTTTAAGCTACCTTTGACTCAAGTAAAGCCCAAGTAAAACCAAGACTTCCACACTCCCAGTTTCAAATTCAGAAAATATAATTAAACATATATTTGTCTTTCATCTGTTGGTCACAAACAAGAATGCAAAGGCATATACAAAAGAAAAGGAATTGAAAATAAAAAGATTTCCATTATGCTGCCTCAAAGAGATTATAATGATATTCCTTTATTTGTCTAAATTATATTGCAAATCTCCAATTATTAGGCCTGTGCTGGAGAAGAAAAGAGTAATCTTCACATTGCCAGAAAAGCTGTCAGAATATAATTAAATATTACAAGTGTTTACTTGCAGGCACTGGGTGGGGATTGGGTACAGGGAGACTTCTATTGGGAACTCATCTCTGTCTGGAAGTTTGGAAGTATTTTATCACTTGTCAGTTAAATCTTAGTTAAAATATCTATTTGAGCTTACTAGTGCTAGTATAACAGACATACCACAAATGTGGTTTTAAGGAACAAAAATCTATCTTCTCAAGTTTAGGAGGCCAGAAGTTCAAATGTAGGTCACGGTCTCTTTAAAAAGGTTCACATTCTTTCTCTAATCAGTTAAAAGAAGAGGATGTGTAGTCTCCATTTCTGACTCTATAACCCTTGACAATTTTTAAGATCTTTCTTGTTTCTGTGCCAGATCAGTTGCTTTGAAAATCAGATATTACTAGTTTAAGACATACTACAATTCAAAACCCCCACTAACATAACAAAGAAAACCCAGGCCTCAAATGCAGTTAAATTCACAGGTACAGCGTACAGAACTCAACAAAATGTTGTTTTGTTTGGAAGTTGGAACTGGATCTGAGGCACCTCACAACACAGCCATGGGAGCCAGTTCATTGACACATATTAATCCATAAAGTATTGTCGTTAGCAACCTAGTCTAGCGAAATTGCGATTTGCCTATGTGAATATGAGAATAAGATAAAGGCAGGCAAAATCAGATAAACATGATATTGGGCTTTCTGCTTTATTTGCTACTTCTGCTTTGCTGTTTATAATATACTGTTTAATAACTGAAATAAATCAGAATCATCCACTATCTTCTAAAGCAGATGATTGTTATCCCAAGACTATGGAACTGATGGTCCTTGAACGTTGGTTTGGATTTTGATCTTTGAAGGTGTCCAATGAGCAGGCCGGGAATTCTTTTGTTCTGTTGTGCACAGGGTCACGATGATGTCTAACTGACTCGAGGGAACCTCACAACAACAACCCACCACTTGTTTGTCAGTGTATCCTCCTGGGGTGGCCTGTGTGCTGCTGTGATAGTGGAAGCTACATCAATGCTTTTCAGATATCGATAGAGGCACCCAATGTAAACACACTTCCACAGAGATTCCGGATGAAGAGCAGACAGCAAAAACTCATGATGTCCACTTCAGAGGAACTGACCATTAAAAACCCAACATCGGCTTTGAAACATTTTCTGCTACCAAAAAAATCTAATGAAAACTGATCCAAAAGATGAGGCCCTTGGGTCCAAGGGCGCTCAAACTGTGACTGAGGAAGAGCTACCCTCTCAAAATAGAATTGACTATAATGATGAGAATGGAGTAAAGCACTCTAGACCTTCATTTGCTAATGGAGCACAACTCAAAATAAGAAGAAACAGCTACAAGCATCACATAAAAATTGGAACATGGAATGAACAAAGTATAAATTTAGGACAATTGGAAGTCATTTGAAAAGAAATGGACCCCACAAAGATCCATGTTCCAAATGTAAGTGAGCTGAAAGGGATGGTTGGTGCCCATTTTCAATTAGACAATCATATGCTTTACTTCTCTAGGAATCAACAGATTTGAGAGGAATGGCATCACATCCCCTATCAAAAAAGACATTTCTAGATCTATCCGGAAGCTCAGCGCTGTCCCTGATAGAACAATCTCTATCCACATACACGGAAATCCAAGCAATACAACTATTCTTCAAACATATATCCCAATGAATACATTCACTCACTCACTCACTCACTCTCTACATTTGAGACGATTCTGACCCAAGATGACCCTATCATGCAAAGTAGAATCGCCCCTGTGGGTTTCAGACACTGGACATTTTTACAGGGGTAGAAAACCTCTTCTTTCTCCTGCAGAGTGATTGGTAGTTTTTTACTCCTGACCTCACAGATAGCAGCCCAACTTATGCCACCAGGAGTTCTAGCACTACTTGTAATGCAGAAATTAAAGAATTTTACCAACAGATTCAGTCTGAAAATTTTTGAACATTCACTCACTATGCATTGCTAATTATTGATGATTAAAATGCAAAAGTTGGAAACAAAAAGGAATGAACAGGAATTGGAAAAGGATCTCAGGGATAGAAATGAAATGAAAGATCATGTGATAGGGTCTAGCATGATCAAAGACTTACTCATCTCAAAGTCTTATTTTCAACAATGCAAAAGCAACTTTATATATGGACTTCAGATGGAATCAAATTGGCTGTATATGTCGGAAGAGAAGATTGATATGCTCAATATCAACTGACAAAACAGGCTAGGGACTAGCAGTCGAACACACCATGTAAGTTCAGGTTGAAACAGAATAAATGGAAATAGGTCCACAAAAGCAAATATATGAACTTGAGTCTATCTCACCTGAATTTGAGAATATCTCAAAGAGGTTTGACACATTAAACACAAATGACAAAAACCTAATGATCAGAAAGTCAGAGAAAAGACAGGAAGAAAGAACCAAAGTAGATGTGAGAAGAAATTCCAAAATTTGCTCTTAATCAGAGTAGCTAAGACAAATGGCAGAAATAATGAAGCAAAAAAAAACTAAACAGAAATTTTCAAAGGGCAGCTCAAGAAGACAAAGTAAAATATTATAATAAAATGTGCAAAGACAACCAAAAAAAGGACACAATTGGAATATCCTTTGCCTAAAGAGTTCAAAACCAAATGCAATTTGGAAAGATTCCCTGGCCAAACTATCAAGTGATACAAGAAGCATCAAAATAGATGAAAAGAATACACAGAGACCTGTATCAAAAGGAACTAGTTTACATTCAAACATTTCAAAAGAGCACATATGTGCAAAAACAAATGGTACTGAAGAAAGAAGTCCATGCTGCACTGAAAACACTAGTCACAAATAAGACTCTAGAAATTTATAGACTATCAATTGAAATGTGTCCATGCCAGAAAAATTAGAAGACAGCTGCTTGGCCCCTGTCTGAAATAGATTCTTATTTGTGCCCACATATTTGTACCCACTTCAACAAAGGTGCCCCGAGAGAGCAATAGCAAAAATCTATTCTTGCTTGGATCCATAGTCAATGTGCATGGAAGAAGCAGTCAAGAGGTAAAAGGGCAGAGTGCCTTGAGTAATTCTGCTGCACACGACCTCTTTATAGTTTTTTTGTTTTTGTTTGTATTAAGGATGTCACTTTGAGGACTAATGTACACCTCCTCAGGTCATTGTATTTACAATAGCCTCATATGTATGTGAAAGTTAGACATTAAATAAGGAATACCTAAGAATACTACATTGGTGTATTATAGTGCTGGTGAAGACTATGGAATGTGTGACAGACTGTTAACAAACAAGTGTGTCTTGGAAGTAAAACCAGAAAGATCCTCAAAGCAAGGGTGACAAGCCTCTGCCCCATGTACTTTGGACATTTTCTCAGGAGACAACAGTCCCTGGTAAAGGACATCGTGTTTGGTAAAGTGGGAGCAGTGAAAACTAAGTTCTTCAACATGATGGATTGACACAGAGGCTGCAATAATCGGTTTGAACATAACAACAATTGTCAGGACGGTGCAGGACTGAGCATTGTTTGGTTCTATTTCCCATAGAGTTGCTATGAGGTGGAATTTACATGACAATACTTCATAAGAACAATAATTTTTATTTTATTATACATAGATAAAATGTACACGTGCCCATGTAAATAAATGTTTCAGTGATACTTCAAACTCTATAAATACCTTGAGATAATTGTTTTAAAATGTTTAATCTTTGGAGTAAGTTTTCCATACACTTCAATTAATACATGAGTGTATTGCATAGATGATTTTAAAATAATTTTTATTAAAAGAAAATATCGGCTCTTTATAGGTTAGAAGTATTTGAACTTAAAGTATTTGAAACTTCAGTGAACTTTCAGGGGTCATATGAAGAATGTCTAACATTACGTTGAACAGATGATGGGCCAGTACTAAAAAAATTTTGTGGAAAAAAATGGCTTCCAAATTTTTAAAGTAGTCAATTTAAGCTTCACAAGACACATGCTGTCTCCCTACAATATCCAGCCAATAACTACACCCTGAATCATATTAGTAATTGAATGGAACTCTCTTTTCAAGCCAACATGTCTGTGATGCTTACACTAAAAAAAAAAGGGGGGGGGGTCATGATCTGGGAAATCAGCTCGAGTGCCAGAAACAAGGGTGGGATGTGATCAAAGATGAAGACAAAGCCACAGTCTAGCTACTGTAGTATTCTTCACACCCACTTGAATCCCTAATAAGGTTATAATCTCAGACTTCTTAGGCTGTCAGGCGTCCATTTTCTTCTCCTCAGCTGGCTGGAACTTCCAAATCCTTTCATGTGCTCAGATCTGCCAATAAATATGTGACAGCTTTTAATGCCATGTATACTTTTAACAACAAATCATACACACTACTGGTTGAAGTTTTCAGTTAAATGGTGCATCCATTTGCTGTTCAAGCATCGCAGTCTTACCCCTACCCCCATTTTTTTATTTTACTTCTTTTGGGGTGATTTTTCTTTAGATCAACATGCAAATGCAGGGCAGTTGAGCAGTTGCGGCATAAGACAAGGCTGCACATAATGTGAAGTGTACTACATATTGTATCTCAGCTTTATTTTTCCTAGATCTGATCATTATAACATATCTATTGCTTTTGTGGAAACTGATTTTGACTTTAAAAACTCAAAAGAAGTAAATTTTACTCATCCCACATGGAAGCTCAGATTGTTTAAAAACTATTTTTTAAGAACAGTTTCTCAGAAAGTCATGGATAAAGCACCCTCTTTCAAAACCACCTCATGGTCCCAAGAACAAATTAGGGTGTGTCTCCTTCAGGCCTTCTAGGCTATGCTGCAGCTCTCCTAACACTCACTACCCTGCACAACAGTACTTAGATTTTCGTTTCCCATAAGCTGTGAATTAAAGATACAGTCTCCTATTTTAAAATCCCAAGAATATCTCCTAGTACATCATAAGTGCTCAATGGACAGGCTTGGAAAATAAATGAGTCAGGCAACAAAGCTTGGATTCAAACTCAGTCTCCACGCTCTTTCGACTAGCATTCTACTAGCATTCATAACCTAATAAAAGCAGGGAGGGGAGTTATGACAGCATTAATGAATGCATTTGTCAGATTCTTTGTATGTAGCAAGAGAAAAGAGACAATTAGCTACTAAAGTTGCAGGTGGTAACTAGTGCTTACCCAGGGCTGCAGACAGATGGTCAAAACACCGTAATAGACATGAACAAATTTTGCCAAAATAGGAATGGAAAATTCCATCTTCAAAATCTGTAGAGTCTTTTTTATTTTGATAGAGGTATTTTAATCATGTCAGAGGCATTTTAGGTGAAACAGAATTATAAATATGAGGCACAGAACCAAGTTCCCTGCTTTGAGGTTTATAGATTTACACACTGACAAATTAATATGGTTGATTTCTCAGGTACATAAAAAAAACTGTCATAAGACAATTTAAATTCCAAAGTAACTGCTCTAAAAACTTTTTAAAGGTTTCAATGAACCATTTTTAAAAAGCACCCAATGCTATGGCTATGAACATTGCTAGATGCCTAAAACTTCCTTCCATAGCATTTTGGAAAAATATTTCTATAAAATCACCAGAAGAGGCTCTTATAATTATAGATTACTCAGTTTCACCCAATAGTTATTCAATTAGAATCTCATCAAAAACAGACCAGATAAATAACAATATTTAATTTTGATTCTAATGGATTATTATACTACTGGAGACTAGTATGGCAAATCATTACTACAAAGCATATGTTTTTAAAATTCTAGGAGAAATACTTACATAACTGAATGTGGTGGTTAGACAATACCCTTTTCTTTGAAAATAATTTTAAAGCTCTAGATTCAATTCTGCATATTAGTGATATTTATTTTAACTACTAGAAATATAGTAATTATTGAGCTACAGCACCCAAAGAAGAATATATGATACCATATATCACCATGCAAACTGTGAAAGTCAAAATATCACTAGTACTCAAATGATCTACAGATGTAATGTAATCACAGCCCAAATTACATCATAGTTATTTTAAAATATAAAATATAGGTAAAGTTAAGCTCTACTAAGGGGAAAAAGAAAGTAGAAACCATCTAATATCCTGGCTTTAAAGCCTACTGCAAAGTCACAGCGATCAAAGCAACTGGGACCCATGCAGCAAAAGGCACACAGACCCATGGAGATGAGAAAACAGATACCAATCCATCGATCCATCTACCCATGGAACAGTTTCAATCTTCAGATTTGTTTTATTCCCCAAAATCATCCAACTACTGACCTTTCCTCTTTGCTTTCAATTTTCAAGTTCCAATCATTAGCAATTATCAATACATCTTGAGTGAATGTTTGATCAATTTCTTCTCATTTAATTTTTTTAAACAGTTGATCAGACATAATCCATACATCATATAATTCAATAGTTCAATTATTAACCAATTTTAATTAAAGAATGATAGTTCTACTCACTACTCTTCCTTGTAGAAACAATGAATGCCTCAAAAATGCTGCTCCATCCACATTGTTAAATTGACTTCAATGTGAGGAGACAGCTGCTCCTTAGTTATATTTTGAGTGCCTTCCATAATGAGGCTCATATTCTGGCACTCTATCAGACAATGTTTCACTGACACTCATGAGATGTGTAGTCGCTAACCTCTAATAAGTGGCCCATCGAATCCTTCTTCCTAGTCTGTTGTTACGCTGGGAGATCTGCAGAGCACTGTTCACCATGTTGGTACTTAAAATATTGGTAGCTCAGGTTCCAGAACTACAGAAACATGTAAGCCACCACAGTAGGGTAAATTGTCAGACATGTTGGGAGATAAAACTATTTAATAGAATTTTTTCAGACTAGCAGTTTTTTTCATTACAAATATTATTTTCAGCTTCATATGTGTATCTCACCAGATGAAATACCCAAGAATCAAATTCATTTCAACTCTGAAAAGAAACAATGGAGATATAGTTCAATATCATCAGCCAAAATAAGGCCACGGTGTTAGCCTGCCCATGTGCAATTTAAAATTGAAACTGATGGAAATTAAAAAAAAAAAAAAAAAAGTCCAACAGATCAAAAAATACAAACCAGTATATCTCACCTGAACTTCAAGATCATTTCAAAAACAGATAGGATACACTGAAGACGAATAACTGAAGCCCAAATGATTGTGGGATAACATCAAGAACATCACATATAAAAATAGCAAACGGAGACTTCTGGCAAGGTGGTGGCGACTGAATAGCACATATCTGAGAAATCCGCACAGGAGAGTCACTAAAGTGGAAATTATACACTGTCAGATTGCAGGAGGAGCGTCATAAAAACAAGTAGGAACAGATCCACTAGGTTTTACTGAACTGGGAGCTTTTGGTTTACCACTGTGGAGGCTGGCTACAGTTTAACCTTAGCCCCGCCCCTTTCTGACCAGAGCCAGGATCCTTTGAAGCTAGCCCAAAGACTTTATCTGAACAGAGCCACAGCTTGCCACAGCCTTGGGGCAGGGTTTAAACTCCTCTAGTCCCACGTCAGAGATGAGGGCTCTGTAATATTGTTACTTTGTCTCCCTCTCTTTTCTCTTCCCCCCACAGCCTCACTGGGCTCAGTTTGGGGGGTTGTTTGTTTTTATCTTCCCTATTCTCTCACGCGTGACTGCCAAACTCCAGGCCACTTCCCTAAGCCTAGGACATTTCTGCCTGCCCTCTACCCTTCTGGGAGAGGTTAAACCTTTACAGCGTCACACGAAGCTGGAGAGAGCCCACACACCTTCCACAGGAGGATATTCTGCCCGTCCTCTCTCTGCAGTTCCTATATCCTTCCCACTTTCCTCCAATGGAAGTCCTGCCCACCTTCCTCTGGCGGAAATCCCGCACGGCGCTCTGCAGCGCTTAACATGTGGCTGGAAAAGTCCTGCCCACCTTCCGCAGGGAGGGGGTGGTTCCTGCCCATCTACCCACCCCCTACAGCATTAACAACAGTGGAGGAAATCCTGCCCACCTTCTTCCTGGGGAAATCTCACCGGAGTGGCTGGGGGAGCTATAACTCATCCTCTGTGGTCCCACATGACTGAGGGAACTTCCTCTTGCCTGCCATAGTGCCTCACAGGGCCTATAGCTCCCTCCCAACATTCTCCAGTACTCCATGCTGCTGTGGGAACATCTGCCTAACCTCCAAGGCAATCTAGCTGACCGGGGAAATTCCACCCACCATCCATAGTGCCTTATACCAAAGCAGGCACACCCACCTGCCTTCTACCGCAATCTCATTGCGGCAACCAGTGCTGCACATCCTCTGCAGCATGCTAAACTGTCATGAGCCACACCATCACAGTTTCTTGTGAGATCACCCAGTGCAGCACCATCATCATGGGTCCACAACCACTAGCCAGTGTTCCCTGAGATTATGCATTCAACTTGCCCTCCAAATAACACACTACTGGTTGATTAGGGAAAGAGTGAAGCCACAGGAGGGTAAAGAGGTAGGTGAATCCCATAGTGCAACTTGCTACAGGAAGTTTGAAGAACCATTCCTATGAGTTTTCCCAAGAGAGCCCAGCAGAGTAACATGTTCGAAAAATTGAAGGAAAATAATGCAATCCCAAATCAAATTATCTATCAAGATAAATAGAGAAGTACAAGTCTTCCCAGACAAGGAAAAATTCAAAATAAGTTAAGAAAAAAACAACAACAAAAGATCCTTGCCTACCCAAAATGAGAAGTAGAATAGCACTCTCCAAACACAAATAAGATACTGCTACACAGAACAACCCCACCCAGAGGGCAACAAAGAGAAAACAGTCCCAAGATAGCACTGCCTTAAGGGTGGAAAAAATTCAAGAATGAAACACACAAACCCCCAACACAAAAGGTATAAGATGACATCACAAAGTCCACAGATGGATGTAATAACCCTGAATATAAATGGAATGAACTCAGGCATTAAAAGGCTGAGGCTAGTAGACAGGCTTAGAGAACAAAACCCATCACTCTGTTGCCTACAGGAGGCACATCTCAACACTACAGACAAAAATAGACTAGAATCAAAGGCTGGAGAAAAACATACTAGACAAAAAAACATCTTTTAAAAAACAACAAGGGATGCAATCCTAATCTCAGATAAAATTGACCTCAAAGTGCAAACCATAAACAGAGAAAAGGAGGGACACTACACAATGCTCAAGGGAACTGTAGACAAAGAAACACTAAACATTTTAAACATATATTCTCCAAACAAGAGACCCACTGAATATATCAATCAAACACTCCAAAAGATGAAAAAAGAAATCACAGACTCAACAATTATGGTAGGTAACTTCAATATACTGCTCTCTGAGAAAGATAGATCACAGAGAAAGAAACTCAACAAGGAGATTACAGATGTAAATACAACAATTATACAATTTGACCTGATAGACATTTACAGAGCTTTCTGCTAAATGTAGAAAAAAATATCAAATTTTTTTCAAGCCCATATGGCACATATTTGAAGATAGACCACAAGCTGGGGCACATCAAAGTCACAGAAATTTAAGCAGATTGATATCATACAGACCTTACTCTGACTAATGGACCATAAGGCTAGAAATCAACAAAATGAACGTGAAGAAAATGAAGGTAATTAATCAGAAGATAAATAACTCTCTATTGCAAAAGAAGTGTGTACTGGCACAGATCAGAGATGAAATTAAGAAATTTCTAGAAACCAACAAGAATGAGAAAACTATGTACCAAATATTATAGCAAAAACAGCTACCAGAGGAAGTTTCATAGCAATGAATACACATATGAAAAAGGAAAAGAGAGTTATGATTGATATGCTGGCACAAAACTGACTCTGTTCTGTTGAGTATAGTGAACAGAACAACCCTACCACTAGAAAAAGAAAAAAATAATAAAAATCAGGGCTGAGGTTCATGAAGGGAAAACAAGAAAATTATGGGAAAAAATAATGCTGCTGAAAAGTTGGTTCTTAGGCTGAGCCCCGGTGGCGTAGTGGTTGTGCACGGGACTGTGGCCCACTGGGATGGAAGTTCAATTCCAGCTCCACGGAACAAAGGTTGGGCCTCTGACTCCCACCACCTGAGGGCAGTGATGCCCCCCTCCCAAAAAAAAAATGTTGGTTCTTTAGGGCTGAGCCCCAGTGGCATAGTGGTTGTGTGTGGGACTGCGGCCCACTGGGTTGGTGGTTCAAGTCCAGCAGTAGCTCTCCAGGAGCAAGGCTGAGCCTCCTACTCCCACCACAGGGCAGTGATGCCAAAAAATAGTTGGTTCTTTGAAAGGATAGACAGAATTGACAGATCGTTGAAAAATCTAACCAAAGAAAGGTAGGAACAAATTTCAATAGCCAGGATGAGAGATGAAATGGGACATTACAACAAACCCTAATGAAATCAAAAGGATAAGTATTCAGTACTACCAAGGACTGTACTCTGAGGAATACAACAACTTGGAAGACATGGACAAATTCTTGGAAAAACAATGCATCCCTAGACTATCTCTGATAGACATTAAGAATTTCAACAGATTCATAGCAATAGAATAAATAGACAAGATTATCAAGGAATTATCAACAAAAAAATCCCCTGGACCAGATGGCTTTACAGGAGAATTCTACCAAGCATTCAGGGAAGAACTGATACCAATCATAGACAAAATCTTCCAGAACATAGAAAAGGACAGCACACTCCTGAACTTTTTTTTGTGAAGCCAGTATGACTCTGATACTAAAACCAGGCAAGGATCCCCACAAGAATAGAGAACTACAGACCAATATCCCTAATGAACATCAATGCAAAAATCCTTAGCAAAATAATGGCCAATAAAATATAAAAGCATATAAAACAAATAATTCACCATAACTAAGTGGGATTCATAGCAGGGATGCAGGGATGGTTCAAACTATGGAAGACTATTAGTATTATTCACCACATATTCATGAAAAACTATAAGAACCACATGATAATATTGATAGATACAGAGAAAGCATTTGACAGCATCTAACATCAATTTCTGTCTAAGACACTCAAGAAAATAGTAATTGAGGAAAATTCTTCAATGTAATACAAGATAATATGTAAAACCAACAGCCAATGTGGTAGTCAATTGAGAAAAGATTAAAACAATTCCACTGAAAAATGGGACCAGACAAGGATGCCCATTGTACCCACTCTTATTTAGCATTGTACAGGAGGTCTTAACTAACAGTATAAGGCAAAGAGAAGACATCAAAGGTAGGAAAGGAAGAGGGAAAATGATCATCTTCACAGATGATGTGATCTCATACATGGAAAATTCCACAAACTCTACAAGGGAGTAACAGAATAGCAGGACACAAGAGCAATAAACAGAAGTATATAGGACTGCTATACACTTCGGACAAGATGACAGAAGAGATTTTAAAGGTGGTACCCTACACATTAGCCACACACAAGTTGAAATATCTAGGGATAAACTTGACCTAAAAAAAGATTTGTTAAGAGGAAAACTATAGAACACTATTACGGCTGAGCCCCGGTGGCGTAGTGGTTGTGCACGAGACTGCGGCCTACTGGGATGGAGGTTCAATTCCAGCTCCATGGAGCAAAGGCTGGGCCTCCTACTCCCACCACCAGAGGCAGTGATGCAAAAAAAAAAAAAGAACACTATTACAAGAAACCAAGAGCACAGGAAGAAGACTCAATATAGTCAAGGTGTCAGTTCAGTCGAAGATACTATATAAGTTTAATGCAATGCTGATACGATTAACATCAACTTTCTTCAAAGAATTGAAAAAACTGATTACCAACTTCATATGGACAGGGAAGAACCCCAGAACTAGCGAAGAACTCCTCAAGAAGGAGGACAGAATAGGAGGACTTTCTTTACCTGACTTTAGCACATATTATCCAGCCATGGTGGTCAAAACTGCATGGTATTAGCATAATAAGAGATATTCAGACCAATGAAAAAGAAATGAAAACCCAGAAATAAAATCATCAGCATAAGACAACTGATCTTTGATAAGGATCCCCAAAATATCAAATGGGAAACAGATGCTCTCTTCAACAAGTGGTCCTGGAAAAAATGAATATCTACCTGCAGAAAAATGAAGCAAGACCCTTATCTCACTCCATTCCCAAGAATAAACTCAAGATGGATCACAGACCTCAAGGTAAAACTCCAAACAATTTGGGTCATCAATGAGAGAATTGGGACAAAATTGGCGCGGGGAATACATAGGCTAGCAGAAATAGGGAAAGACACGAATACAGATGAGTTACAAGTTGACTAGTATATTATACTAAAGATAAAACATCTGTGTACATCAAAAGAATTCACCAAGAGAGTAATAAGAGAGCCCATGGACTGGGATAACAACTTTAGCAATCACACATCAGACAAAGGCCTTATTACTAAAATCTACAATACTCTGCTAGCCTCCAGAAAAGAAAAAAAATTGTCTATTGAGGAGGTGAACAATGAATCTGAACAGAAATTTCACAAGGGCAGAAATTCTATGGTCAATAAACACATGAGGACATGTTCCCGATTATTGACCATAAGAAAATTCCAAATTAAAACAAGATACCACCTAATACCCTCAAAGCTAGCCCAATTCAAAAAATCAGAAAGCAACAAGTGTTGACGGGTTTTGGGGAGATAAGAACTCTTGTCCACTGCTGGTGAACTTGTAGGTACATACAGCCACTAGTGAAATCAACTTGGCAATATCTAAAACAGATGAAAATTGAGCTACCATATGACCCAGCAATCTCTCTACTGATCATATACCCAGAAGAGACAAGAAACAAACCATAGCCAGACATATGCTCTCCAATGTTCATTGCGGCATAGTTCACAATTGCAAGGAGTGGAAACAACCCAAATTTCCATCCACAGATAAATGGATTAAAAAGCTGTGGTACATACTTATAATGGAATACTACTTATCCTAAAAAGCAGTGATGAATGCATGAAACACATTGCTACATAGGAAGAACGGTAGGAAATTATGTTAATTGAAGTAAGACAAGCACAAAGGGACAAGTACAACATAAGTTCCTTGAGGTAAGTTTTAAAACACAAAAGACGATAGGGAAAAAGTTACTGTATACAAACATTACTGGGGTGAGGTTCAAGTAGTATGGCAGGGGCCAGAACATATCCAGGGATACACATGGTATCCAACTAAAAAGGAGGGAGGGAGAAAAAAAAGACCAAGGTAGGTGGGAACAAGGCACTAACTCACCCAAGGGGAGAGTATTATTTATATCTCTACCAGGAAAACGGGACCAGACTTCAACCCGGTGCCCCAAACTGGGAATGCAACTACCAACATGAAGCAGGGAACCAACAGAGAGGTCTGAGGGGCAGTCCCTAATCCCAACTACTTGGAAAGTTCCCCTCCACATTCTTCACCCTTCTCCCTCACACACACAAAGAGAGAGGGAGAGAGAGAGAGAGAGAGAGAGAGAGAGAAGAATTAATTTCAAAGGATAGAACTGAAGCTACAGCTCAGGGAGAGGGACATGTCTGGTCAGAGGACACAGGAGCAAATGAAGGGGGAGAAGGAAAGAGTGGAGCACATCCTGGCCCAACAAGCATTGAGGACGATATTCCTACATAGAGCAGCCAGTGCACAGAGAGGACCATAGGGCCAGCTCCACTACAAGATACAGTGTCCCTCACTGACTCATAGCACCATGGGGGACATCACTGGAGATACAGTGCAGTAATGGCACCCTATCCGATCCCACCACACCAAGGCGAAACACTAAGGGCTTGCAACAGAACAGCAAAGGGATCAAAACAACTAAGTCCCCAGGGAATATCAAAAATAGACTTTGGTGCCAAGGCATCCACGCCATCAGACTTGACTGGAAAACACTCCAAAAGGTCAACAGACTGTGACCTTATAGGTTTTTAGACTTTTTGTCAGTTGGTTTTTGTTACTGTTGTTTTGTTTTCTTTGGTTGCTTTTTCTTGCTCTGTCTTATTTTTGTGCATATTATCTCTCCATGTCTTTCTAGATCAGGTGGGATAAACAATCTGGAGGAGAAAATGGGACCAACGGTTCCCAGAAGAACCTGTAAGAGGGAGATGGAGGGGAAGGGAAATGGGTGTTAACAGACCCAGGGACAAAGGAACAACAAGTGACAGAAAACTTGTGGTGAGGAGGGGGTAGGAGGTCTTGTAGGACTTGATCAAGAGCACTATAACTGAAATGAACTACTTAAACCCAAATGAAGGCTGAACATGATAGTGGGACAAGAGGAAAGTAAAGGGAAATACAGGAAAAATCCAGGAGGCAAAGGGCATTTACAGGGTCTAAATATAGCTATGTGCATATGTAAATATATTTTATATGATAATGAGGAAATAAATCTATGTACATATATTTTTGGGTTCAGTATGAAGGTAGCGGATGGACACTGGGTTTCTACTCAAGTAGTCCCTCAATGCAAGAACACTTTATTCTATTTACCCAACATTCCATGAAGCTCACCTTTCCTGCCATGTTCACTGGCTTCAGTAATTCAAAATAGTTAGAAGAGCACATAGACATGAGCGACCAGAAGTTCAAGTCAGGTTCAGAGGAGAATATGAAATGAAGCAGATCATCACTGATACCCTATGAGACTCGCTGAAAGAAGAGAATTTCAGAGGAATGTTTACTTGTGTTTCATTGATTATGGAAAGACATTTAACAGTGTCGATCATAATAAACCATGCAAAGGGTTAAATGAATAGAGATAGTGCATTAACTCATTTTGCACTGGTGGGAACTGGAAATGGAACAAGGCACAATTATTCAAACAAACAAGACAGTGCTGCATGGTCTGAAATCAGAAACGTGTGTGTAAAGGCTGCATCATTCCATCATACTTATTCAAGCTTCATCCTGAGCAAAATTTCAAAGAAGATAGTCTATAAGAAGAAGAACAGGGCACCAGGGCACCTACGATGTGAAGATTTCACAATGTTGCTTGCTGAAAGCAAGGAAGACTTGAGACACTTAGTGATGAAAATCAAAGACCGCAACCTTCAGTGCAGATTGTAACCCAAGGTAAAGAAAATAAAAATCCTCCCAACTTGAATAATAGAAAGCATCATGTTGAATGGAAAAAAGATTGAACTTGTTAAGGATTTTATTTTATCTGGATCTACAATCAATGTTCCTGGAAGGAGTAGTCAAGAAACTAATGGGAGAGAAGGAGGGGAAATATGAGGTGCTGGTACTGAGGGCCCAATATTTTTCTTTCTAAATTATTCTGATTGTGTTTGCCATTCTTTGTAAAAAACATCATAAACCTGAAAATACGTTTGATGTGAAAATGTTCGAAGTATATATTGATAAACAGTGAACAAAGAGACAAGTGGTTGAGTTGATAGATGGACTGTGGAATAGTTTCATAGGTAAACAGATGGAAAAGTAGTTTTCCTTTTCTATACAAAGTTAGTTCCCCAAATATAAGAATTATCTTTCATATAGATCTTTTTAATCAATAAGATGTCACTGACTAAAATAATATCAAAATAATAATTTTTTACACTCAAACATGTGCTTAGTTTTTAATGAGTCATTCAAGTCAATAGGACATACATTTTTACATTTATTTACCACAGGACTTATGAGTCAGTATGTTGAATGCAGCTAGAAAAATACCATAAGAATGTGCTACATATGTACTTTTACATAAATTGTTGTATAAAACATAAACTTGAAGAGGGAGTCAAGGTGGCAGCCACGTAGAATCACTGCTTAGTTCTCCTGCTGCTAGATGAGAAAATTAAGAGGTAAGGAGGCCCATACTGGGAAGCTGGGTACTAAAAAAAATTTCATGTACTATGGTCTGGTTGTGTTAGTCCAGGTAAGCTAGAGGAACAAATTTCATAGACATGCATATAGATATAAGGAAAAGGTTTACATACAAGAGGAACAGGACATTGAGCCCAGTCCAGTTCTAAGTCATAAGTCTGATATTAAACCATATGCCCGAAATCAGTCTATAAAGTCTCCTTCCGACTCACGAAGTCACAGGTCAGTGGGTACAGAATCTCGGTGCTGGAAAGGGTCTCCACGTGACTCCTCACTTCCAGGGCTCAGGGTCCATCAACAGCATCCCATGGTGGCAGAAGCAACTCATCACTGGCAAAGGTCTCCACGTGGCCACCCCAGCTTCAGAGGTCTGACTTCATCAGGGCAAAACCATGTGGACTCTCTGCCGGCTCCTCCAGCTTCTCGGGCACTGCCATCTTGTCTTGTTCATGATTCATCGTCCCTGAGACTAACCCCCAACAACTGGGGAAGATAGCCTCTCATCTTCATGAGGGAAATATCGTGAGATTTCCCAGAAGTCTCAGGAGAAAGCCATGCCCACATAGAGACATCATTGGCTACTCAATGGCTATCACCAGATTAACAGGCTAGACTTCAACCATACATTTCAATCATAAAATTAACATAAGCACATGACTGCCACACTGGTTCAGACTCCTCCCAGGGATTTTCACCCACAAAGCAACACAAGAACATGCTGAAATACTCTAAGCTCATTGCTTTTGACTAAGCTCACAGGCTCCACTAAACCCCTGTAGATCCAGTAGGATCTGTGCTATCTGTTCCTGGGCCCAAAATACAAGACCTGCAGCATGTAGAAATTACCCCAGGCTGCTGTCTAAAAGTCGTCATAATCTCAGGCTCACCAAAAGCCTCTGAGAACTAGACACAAGAGTTCCCCGCTATCCTACTTGCTCCTGCAGTCCTGGAACGGAGTGTCTACAGAGGCCACCTTTCACCATCTCCCCAGCTTCACACCTGCCAGTGTGGGTAACAATAGATAATTAGATAATAATTTGCAGTAATTGAAGAGCCACTGGGATATTTACCTGTGACCTAACAAAGTTCTCAGAGCACAACTCGCAGGCTGTGCAGAATAGTGATGGAAATCACACAAGATTGTAGTCAGGGGATAATTCCGTTCCAATCAGCCCAAACCCACTTCACTAAGCCGGTCCCCTTCCCTGAAGGAGAGCATGGCACAACCCCCCTACCAGGGAACCCCACAAGGCCATTACAAAAGGAGAGGAAAAAATTTTAACGAGTTTTCAATTCCAGGAGGAGGTCCTTTGTGTAACCTTGAAGCTCTCTCCTGTCTTTTAGTAAAACGTTAAGAAACAATTCTAAACTCCAGAGCATAGCCAAGGACCTTAATATAGCAAAATGAGAAAGGCAAACAGATCCAATCGCTAACAGCCCAAGCCAAAAGCCAGTTCTGAGAGCCACAGAAAATCTTTAAAAGGCTGCAAATTGTAGCCAGAAAGTTCAAACCAGACCCCTGACTGACAGGAAGTCCCACCCCAATCCCATCAGTGACAAACCTAGAATTGTCTGCCTCAGCCCAAATTCCAACGCCACCCACCACAGTTAACTACTGAGTAACCACAAAATTCTGCCTACAGAGTGGTCCAATCCATCAACATAGTAGGCCCCAGATAGTCCTGGAAAACACTCTTCCCAGTCACACAGAGAACAAGCTCACGGCCCCTTGGTCTCCAGAAACATGACATCCAACCCCAAAAGGATGCACAAACAGCAAAATAATTCAACCATCTACAAGAAAACAAGTAAAACAAGACACAACAGTGGAGGAAGTCATAAATCTAACAACACTCATAGAAAGATCAGAAATTGATCTGCCACCAAAAAAAATCTTCAGAATGCTGATTGGAGTAATATATGATATGAAGGAAGCAACACAGAATGAGTATGCAATGATAGATGATATGAAGTCCACAAGAGAAGGAATAAAGTCCAATACAGAGGGGATGAAGGTCATGCACCAAAAGGGAAATACAAGAATTAATGAATATGGTACCAATCAAAGCACAAGTATCAGACCTCTCCAACAGCCTAGAAGAGGCAGAGAATCGTACCAGCGACCTCAAGGATATTCAGGCAGACTTCAACAAATGGGAAAAATGGTAAAACAAGATAATCAAAGAGTCAGGAAAAATATGAGGACAATGACAGATGCTATGCAGAGGAACAATATTCGAATACTTGATCTACCAAGGCACAATGAAGAAACCAACAGCTAAAATAGCAAGGGAATTTCTGGAAGCAAACCTCCTCACTTTAATGAATGAGAATAAGACACTCATAGAGGAAGCAGAGAGGACATCAACTAGACTAATCCCCCCAAAAGAACTCACCAAGGCACATAATATTTAAATTATCCAACTTTGAGGAAAAAGAGAAAAGTTTAAGAACACCAAGAGGAAAAAAAGGCATTCACATATAATGGTGTTCAGGTAAGGAAATGCTTAGATCTGTCAGCAGATAATATGAAAAGGAGAAGAGGGTGGAGTAATGTCTTCCAAAAACTGAATGAAAAAAACACCACTCCAAGAATCCTCTATAATGTCAAATTATCTATTAAGAGAGACAGTGAGATAACAGTCCTCCAGCACAAGGAAAAACTCAAAGAATATGCCATAAGACACCCAAACCTGCAGAAAATCCTTGCCGACTCACTATGGTCAGAAGAAAAGCATCCACCAAGCACAAGCAGGAGACCACAAAATAGAAAAACTCCACCCAGAAGTCAACACACTGAAAATAATTGCCTCAGAAGGAGAAGGCAAGAATGAAGCTCCCACACAAACAGAGCACACTGATATGGATGGATATAGGAAACCACCCAACACAAAAGGTACCAAATGACAGCAATGTTTCAACAGAGAGTGATAATAACTCTGAATGTCAGCAGCCTCGACTGGCCCATTAAAAGCAAAGGTTAGCAGACCGGCTCAGAAAACAATCTGTCAATGCTTGCAGGAGACACATCTTAAGCTCACAGCCAAAACAGATTTAAAAAAAACTGTGAGAAGATTTCCAGACAAATGGCAACTTAAAAAAGCAGGAGTTGCAATCCTAATCTCTGACAAAATTGATATCAATGTGCAAACCAGACAAAAGACAGGGATGGGTCCTATATAATTCTCAAACGGTAAGTAGGCCAGGAACCAGTGAACATAATAAATATACGCACACCTAGTGAGACCCCAAAATTTGTCAAACTATTCAAGAGATGAAAAACGACGCAGACTCAACAATCATAGTAGGTGTCTTAATACGTTGCTATCAGAGAAAAACAAGTAACCAGGAAAAAAAAGCTTATCCAGGAGTTTACAGAGCTTGACACTACAATTATGCAGCTTAACTTGATAGACATCTGTGGCAGTCATCTGCTTATGTTAATTTTATAATTAAATGTAGGGGTGGAGTCTGGCTTGTTAATCAGGAGAAAGCTACTGAGTAGCTGATGAGGCCTCTGTGTGGGCATGGCTTTCACCTGAGACTCCTGGGAAATCTCGTGGTATTTCCCTCGTGAAGATGAGAAGCTATCTTCCCCAGTTGTTGGGAGTTAGTTTCAGAGATGATTAACCACAGGCAACACAAGATATAGCCTCCGAGAAGATGGAGGAGCCAGCGGACAGACCACTCGGCTTTGCCCTGATGAAGACAGACCTCTTAAGCTGGAGTGGCATGCTGTTGATGGACCTGAGCCCTGGAAGCGAGGAGCCATGGGGAGACCCCTGCCAGC